>QJPP01005256.1:0-89217 GCA_003996215.1 Jaltomata sinuosa
TAATCTGACGACCACCCCCTCTAGCAGGGGGCTGAACTGCCCGTAAAGGCTCGGCAAACTGAGCTGTACCCTGCTGAGGGCAATCTTTAGAAAAATGACCCATCGCACCACAAGTAAAACAAGCCCCTGATGGCCTACTTAGTCGAGATGAACCCGCAAATCCCGAATGACCACCACGACCTGATGCCCCAGACACGGTACCCCTCGAAGACTGGCCGCTATAGCCCTGATGGCTGCCCTGACCCTGCTCGAACTGGGTACTACCAAAAGTCTGAAGGGAAGACTGAACCGGTCGGCTGGACTGACCCTGCTACTGCTGTGGCTGATAACTCCGGCTCCACTGGCCAGGACCTTTACCGCCATATCTGGAACAACTATAGACACCCTGATGTCGAGGCCTCTTATCTCCGGACCCCTGATCATGTCGCTGTAAGTCCTCCACAGTGCGAGCATAGTCTACAATAGCCTGGAATGGCCGATCACTGGCAATCAATATCTCAGCTGGCTGCCTAATCTCTGGCCTCAAACCCCATACAAATCTGCGAATCCTATCTGCCTCAGTAGGAATGATCATAGCTCCGAATGGTGCTCACTGATGAAAACGGGTCTCATACTCTGATATAGTCATAGATCCCTGCGTAAGATGAGTAAACTGCTCCCTGCGACGCTCCCGATCACTCTGGGGTAGGAACTTGGCCATAAAGGCCTCATAAAATTCAGACCAGGTCAACGGAGGTGACGACGGTGGTCTACAAGCAACCTGAGCCCTCCACCATAACTTTGCTGGGCCCTCCAACTGGTAGGTAGTATAAACAACCCCGTGAGTCTCCAACAACCCCAGATGATGCAACATCTCCTCACAGGTGGTAATAAAATCATGTGGATCCTGCCCAGAAGTACCCGCAAATCTCGGGGGTGCTAACCTCAAAAATCTGCCCAATGCCTTCTGCTCTGTCTCTGTCATAACTGGGCGAGGAGCAAGAGGCTGTGCAACAGATGGAACCGGAATGACCTCCGCACGGGGAGCCATAGTAGTTGACTGCGCACCTAAGCTCTGTGCACCCAGGGCTGCCCCCTGAGCAGATGTCTGCGCTACCTCCGAAGGCCGCTCTCCAATCACACCCAAAAGCTGCAATAGTAATCCCCGAATATCTGGAGACAGAGCTGTGGGTGGAGCTGGCACAAAAGTGGGCACTAGAGCTGGTACCGGAGCTGGCGCTGGAGCTGGCACTGGAGCTGGTGGTACCTGGGCTGTCCCCTGAACCACAAGCTGCTCGGGCTCTATCTCCACGCTAGCAGCTCTAGCAGGTGCCACTGCTCGAGGGCGTCCTCGACCCCTAGCTGGAGTGGGAGGCTCATCCTCGCGTGCTGCCGATGATCTCGTACGAACCATCTGCGGAAGAATGAAGTAGAATAAATGAGATCTCTAGAAACTTCAAGGGTTGTACGCACGACACAGGAGCAATGAAAGAGTCCAAATTTCCTAAAATGCCGGACGTCTCCGCCCCGATCCGCAGGACTCTACTAGACATTAGCTCCTATACCGATGACACCGGTGAACCTAAGGCTCTGATACCAAGTTGTCACGACCCGATTTCTCGGTCATGATGGCACCTACAACCCCCGGTAGGTGAACCAATCCCTGTAGCCCAGAACAGCTAGTAATGGCTACTATCTAACAAATAAGAGAACAAGACAAATAAAATGGATAATATGAATGGAAATATATACAAATGCGGAAACTAAACCAAACCCCAAGACCTGGTATCATAGTACAGAGCCAAACTACATACATGGAGTACAAGTAAACCAAAACTATATATACAGATGTCTCTGAATGGAAATAGAGGACATGCAGCAAAAGATAAACTAAAGCTAAGCTCCGATCGCCAAGAGCCCACCTTCAGCCTGAAGTAGTCTCCAATAGATCTCCAGGCACGAATCACAATGATCTAGCGGCGATGGCCCACGCTAGGATCTGCACCCAAAGATGCAGGGGGTAGGGGTGAGCACCAAATGCGAAGCATAAGGTACCCAGTAGGTATCATAGGCCGACTGGGCACATATAAGATAAAAGAGCAGTAATAGACAGAATAGAAGCAAGTAGTCACAGAAATCAACGAAAGGTACACAGGAACTAGCCCAGAGGGAAATCAACAGAACCACAGATGAGGCTAGTAAGCAGAATATACACACCAAAGGCACAGGTGAAAGTAAGAAACAACGCACCTGGGATCCTTGCAACAACAGTGTATACAAAATAAGTTTACGGAATGGACGGTATACCGGTAACCTCAAGTGTAAGAAGAAGAAAGAAAGAGTAATAATAGGCATGCTCAAGACATGAATCAATACTCAACTAATCATATCAACCTCAAATCCATAAACTAACACCCTAACAGTACCAATCTCATACTTATCCATAATAGAGAATCATTCTATAAGTAAAAAGCAAAAGTCTACCTACAGTCCCTCGGCCGCCCATACAACCGAGGAACACAAACAAGTGAAAACAAACCCTCCGGCATCCCATACTACCGGAGCGTATAATCAGCAAACAGCAAACAAGGGTGGAACCTCGAACCATGAATGATATGATGCATGAAGATCTCAAGTCCCATAGTATCTCTGTATGTACCTCCTCCGGCGCCGATCCGGCCCAGCAGGTAGGTTCCATGGAAGGTCTCTGCCCGTATACCTCTACTCCCCCGTATACCCTTCTTCCGGCACACGCAGCTCGTAGCCCCTGGCCCGGATAGCAAGGTCCATGGAGGTCCTCGACCCCATACCATATCTCAGTATCAGAACATGTATCAAGATAGAGTCCCAGTCTCAATATCAAGATATAGAACCAGTCTCAAATATGCATGCCCAGACCCCGTCCAGGACTAAAAAATAGTAGGAAAATATCTGAAAAACCCCTCCAAGGGTGCCCGGGCGTCGCCGGGTCTAAACAGTAAAAAGTCATCTCAAGTAGTAAGAAAACTCATCTAGTACTCCGGCCCTGCCGAGTCTAGTGATAATAGTAAAACTGATGATTTTAAACCACAAGTGAAATCAACCATTTCCAAATAATTTCCATCAAAAACGGCCCCCCGGGCCATGCAAGGTTTAGAAAACAGTGTCAGTAGGCCCAAAGCCAAAACCACTGTAAAACATCGATAAAACCTCTTTATATGCATGGAAATGATATGCTCACACACAACAATAGCTGCTCAACAGCTTACAATCAACCTACCGCCCCTGCACAGGCCCACAGCTACTCAGCAAGCATAACCAGCCTAGAAGGATAATTCTATGCCCGGGACTCGCGGACATTCCCAAAAATCCCACCTTCTATGTTCCAGAGTCAACAAGGTCTCGCAGGACCACAAGGGTAAATAAAATATATCCGCAAATACTACAAACAACGGAGGAATAAAAATAGCGGACATGAATAAAGCGGTCAAGGTCTGTGGTACCAACCTAACAAACCAACCCAAGGATGCCCATTAATACAATTTTATTCTATATATGCGGAGTCTAGGGAAATTAAACCGTAACCTACCTGTCGTCCGACGACAACTGCTGGAACAACGATGTCCAAGCTCGAACCCCTCCGAGAAAATCCAAAACTAAATCGGAATCGGATTCGGATTTGAGACGGAGTAACTTGACGTAGATAATTAATTAAACACCAAATTATGTAAATCATGGGATAAGATATTAACCCACCACCTGAAGATTATCATACATGTATGCAACACTGTATAATATAATCAAGTGGTGGATATTAAACAATAACTCATTAAGAGTTCACTTTGGCAAAATGATTTAATAAAGGCAAAGTGTATTTAACCAATTTGAGTTGGTACTTACCAACAGCTAAGCCACTACGTGGCTTCTTACCCCTTTTGCTGTCCACTCCCACCTCTTCCACGTGGAAGTGGTGGTGCCACCAAAATAAAGTTTTATCCCGTTAAATAAATATTCGGGTATTGCATAAATTCGTGATAAAATAAATATAGTATTTTAAATATACCATAATTAATAGAAAATCATTTCTAATAAAACCTGCTATATTATAATAATAATTTTCAACATAATTAAATTTACCATCTCCGTTAAAATATTACGGAGTATAAAAACCTTATAAAATAAATACTTGAACACTTATATCGTATCAAATATATTTTCCAAAGGGTATAATAATATAATTTTTACCAAATTAAACTTTTAAATAAATATTTCAAATACACGCACGATACTAATAAAGTTCTTAAGTTTAGGCTCGTAATTCGCCTACGCACGATTTTGATATTCAAGAATTCTCTCGGGATCCTCCCTTATATTTTATCACTGTTTCGGAACTGAAATGGCATTTTAAAACGTAAAATTGGAGCTTAAATCGGGTTAAACCCGACCCGATTCGCGACCCGGTTCGTAACCCGTTTTCTGCCAGACAGTCCGCGGTAAAACAGTCATAACTCTCTGCTCCGAGATTATTTGGACGTGCGGTTTTATGCGTTGGAAACTAGACTCGTAGACCTTCGATTTGGTATTTCGGGGGACTTCTAACTCTTTATATATTGGGAGAAAATCCCCGACACATTTGACCCAAAGTTCAGAAAATTGTTAAAGGTCCTACGATATCTTTTGTCGATTTGCTTGACTTCAAACTTAAACGTGGAAATGACCGGAAGGGTCATTACAGAGAATCAATGATGTTTCTACAATACAAGACGCCTTTCAAACATCGAAGAGCTCACAGGATGAAAAAGGAAATAAGATATTGACCCCTATACCTCAAACACAATATCATCAAAATTCTGAACAAGTCCATGCCATTTTTGATGAGCGTACCCAGTCGTATAACCCACAAAGTTCTCCAGAGGTGTATCAGGCACCCGATTCTTCTCCACAAAAAGGGAGAAAACCTCGTGCCTTTACTCCTTTAACGGAAACTTTGTCGAGTATATTTCAAAGATTGTGGGCTCAAGGAGTGTTGAAACCAATAAGGGGATGGATTCCTAGGTACTCATCTCCGTCTTTTGATCCATCCAAAAGTTGTGTTTATCACTCAAATATTCAAGGTCATGATATCGAGGAATGTTCAGCATTGAGTCACAAAATTCAGACTCTGATTGAGAATGGCAAAAATAAGTGCAAAGATCACTAAACAGTAATCCTGTCATGATAAATGTAGTCATTGTTCAAGGTGATCCAACAAAAATATTTTCAAGACATTTAACAAGGAAGCGCAAGCTACATCAAAGGAATTGACGAGAACAAGACTCTCATATGCAAAGTGTTATTATCCTCTATTTGTCCGTCTTATGATCAATAAACTTTTTCTGCTTTTATTCCCTCTCTTTTGTATTCCTGAACTACATTTGACCTGATTTCCATTTTGATATGTAGGCAGCTCATTATTGGGTTCGGTCTTAATCTAATAAAAATTTCTTCTCTTTCTCTTTCAAATCGAATTGGCCTTGACCAAGCTATCCACTCATTAAGCCTAAATTCTTTTAATCTGTCAAGCGGCCAATAATATCATAATGCAGATTCAAAATTAGGATCGTGATGGTCAAGCGCAAGGCAACCATATCTTTTGTGCTAATATTCTTCTTTGAGTGAAGCAGGAATACATGACTCTTTACATGAAAATATTATCTGAGTTTTGATAAACCTTAAAAAATCACTGGAGGCAATCTTTCGATATGGGAAGACCTGCATAAAGTATCTATTTCAAACTAGGGCAGAAATTTTTTAGAAGTCCTCAAAATTTTTACCAAAATACATGGCGAGCTTGAATTCACAGAATCAAAACAATGCAAAGAGACAAAGACAAGTTAAGGTACGTGTCAATCTCACCTTTTAAAACTTGCAGCTTTTCTTTGAATGCAGGAATAACAAGTGTAAATCACAAAATTATTTTCGCAATCAAGAAAAATCGTCACCAAGAGATGCTCTGCTTCCTCTCGCATCTGATGCAAAGGCTAAGATGTTCTATCCTTATACTTCTGAATTATGCTACTTTTGGCCACTAAATACTTGAATTGAGCCACTAGCATTTAGTTAAGCTACTTTTGATCCATTGAATATGGAAATCAGATTATTATTGCTACTAAGTAATTAAATTGTGTTATTACTGAGCTACTAATATGTAGGCTCGTTCATTTTAAAAAGGACATCTAAGGTTAGCCCGCCTTACAAATAGGACACCAAAGGTTGGTCCGCCTTACAAATGGGATACCTTAGGCTTGTCCGCCTTACAAATGAACATTCAGGATCGTTCGCCTTACAAAGGAATACTTCAGGCTTGTCCGCCTTACAAATGAACATTCAGGCTCGTTCGCCTTACAAAAGAACACTTCAGGCTTGTTCGCCTTACAAATGAACGTTCAGGCTCATTCGCCTTATAAAGAAACATTTTAGGCTCGCTCACCTTACAAATGAACATTCAGGCTCGTTTGCCTTACAAACGTACACTTAGGCTCGTTCGCCTTACAATAAGACATCTTTTTTTGGCCCTACAAAATATATAAATTATTTTTTTATAAAATCCTTACGTACTAACATCCACAGGTTTAACAACTGATGATTTCTCTTCAAAGGTTTAAACTGGGGCAGAATTTTTGAGGTTCCTCAAAAATACTGCAAGAACATTAAATTGATAAGCTTTCTCACCTCCTTTCTTCATTATTATTATTTATTACTATTTTGCGCCACATTAGTTAATACTTCTCTATATTAATGAGCTAACAATTTTATCTAGTTGTGTTAAAAGCTACAGGCAAGACAAGAAACGGCTAAGAGCAATTCTTCAAAGCATAATTTTTTATTCGTAAATCATATTCACATTCCATTTTGCTCATACTCTAACCTTGTCAACTCGTGCTATCCTGATTCAAAACTCATATTTGTCAATTTTATTTAGGGATCTTGTTCGTCCCTAAATCTAGAACTACACACGGCCTGATTCTCGTAAGACCCGAGATATGTAGGCGACTTGAAACTGAAGTCTCGGCCACATCATTTTCACAACCCTCTCTTGTTTCTTCTGATTTTAAAAGAATCGTCCTTCGGGTCGGACAAAATTGGCTACTAGTCAACATTCCTTGCCCGCCAATTCATCCTTCATTCCCGAGTAAGGAAGGGGCAGTTGTTGACACCAAATTTTGACCTCCCTAGACCTCTCTCGGGCTGTTATTTTAATAATAATTATTATTTTAAATATTAATTTATTTTTATATTTTACTTGATTTATTAAATAAATTACGTGTTAACACTTTAAAATTAGTATATAAATATATAATTATTCTCTATTATTACTATTTTTTATCACAAATTTCATATGATATTACATGTCATTTATTTTACGTACAATATATATATGTATTTTTATTTTTTTTAAATAATTTAACTTTTGATAATTATCGTTAATTATTATTTTATCTACTAAATTTTATATACGTAGTAGTTTATTTATTAAATAGCCGTCCGAATTCAATTTCTAATCTCAAATTATTTAAATCCCAGCCCCTTTCTACCCAATTTATTTCAATTTTAGCCTAAATTGGGCTAATTTGGCCCAATTTTAAATTCCAAGTTTAATCCAATCTCAGCAGTTGATCTAATACGATCAACGGCCGAGATCAAACCCCTTTTCTTCTTTCCCTTTTAATAAACACACCCCCAACCTTAACCCCACTCACCTCCAAGCCGCCACACCCACCCTTTTTCTCTCCTCTTCCTCTCCTTTCTACGCCACCACAATGCTGCCAGCAAGTGGCTAGTCGCGGCGGTCCAGCAAACCCCACCGCCTCTCTATCTTCGCCTCTCTTTTCTCCCTCTATTTCTCCACCACTCTCACCCTTTCATCTCCTTTCTCTCTTTCATTCCCTCCGTCGTCGTCTCACCATCCCGGCGAAACCCCATCGCTACCTCATTTTCTCCGGCGAAACCCCACCAAATAGCCACCCTTCCTCCAGCAAAATCCCAAGGTCTCATCGTGTCTGGTAAATATTGGAAGGGACTGACGAAGGAAATACTACGCATGACTCAGTATCGATTTTTCATGGTCAAGTTCGGACAACGACAGGCCGTCGAAATTAGCCCTCTCATCATGATTTTTTGTCAAAGTTTTAAGGATTACCACGAAGTTATTTCTGGTTTGGTCTCTTTCATGATTCTGTTGCTTGTTATCTTGCTCGTATATTCTCTTTTATCAGATTCTAAGGTCTGAAAGTAGCGGAGTTTGGTTACAAATCTGTGCCTGAATCTTGTGATTGTGTGTTGGCTGCCTTGTAGGCTATCATGTGTAGAAACCCCTAAAAACAATTTGCAAACTATTACCTGCTAGCCGAATTCTGAAATGTCAAGTATATGTGGTTTTTTGTTTTGTTCTCTTTCTGATAAAGTCAATGTTGAGCATGCTTTGATTATTGTGGGTCATTTCTGTGTCGAATTCAATTTCTAAGCAGCTGTTTCGAGTTCTAAAGTTGGACTTGTCCATTTCACATCTGTCTGCAGCCTCTGCGTTATGTTCTACATGTTGAGCCATGCATTGTTTACTAGTTTATTAGAACATAGTTCATATTCATGTCTGGGAAACTTATACTTAGCTCCCAATCCTTAAAAAAACTTGTTATTTTCCCCTTTTGATTAACTTTCTAATCATTCTATGCATTACTTACTCATTTTGGGTCGTAATTAACTCAGTTCAAGCATGATTTGGTATTCTTGCTCCTTGTATTTCTTAAGACAACCATGCTACCTATCTATTTCAGTAAATTAATCTGTTTAACCCTTTTCTTTCAAACTCAAAGTGTGGACAACTTGATATTCGGTTATTCTTGGTAAATTGGATATGTAATTGATCAACCACAGCATGTTGTCATCCCTTTGAGTGATTTTCCTTCCTTTTGTGGATTAAAGTAGCCTTGGTACTTAGACAATTTTGGTATATGTTGACTTGATTGGTGCAATTGCTTAATTTCGGAAAAGGATTATGATGAGAAGGGACAGACTGCATGAAATATTTACTATTTCGAATTTTAGACAGGTTTGGTGCTATTTGGTTATGAAAAACTTTAATATTGATTGTCCTTCCTTTAGAGGATTATGTGACTGATTTTGGCTACTAATTGCTTCTTCCCTTAAGTCTCTGGTTGTGACAGCTTGTTACTTGCTTAATTATGGTAAATTTAGCATGATTCTCTATTCTTAATTGATTTAGCCCATTTGTTTAAGGAAAATAATTTCCAGGATTGAGTTTTAAAATATTCTTCTGACTTTATTAACTTTATTTACTCTTTTCTTATGATAAATTAGGGCTAATTGATTTAACTATTACAATTAGGGTAAAATTTCCTTTTTTCACTTTTTAAAATGATTTCCTTCCTTGATTCAAGTCTGAATCCTTCACTATAAACACAATACCTCTCCTTCATTGCTGGGGCGGACTTTACTCACTATTACTCTCACATATTAAGAACTTCTCTTTGATTGACAAAGTTGGCTGCTAAGTGTCGGACTTGGAATCTCTTCTTGTTGTTTACTATTCACTGGTTAGTTTCTGATCGTAGCCTAAATGCTTCTTTGTTCATCTATGTTTTGGAATATCCCGAGCCTTCCTTAATGAGGGCAAGTATGTGCGTACTCTTAACTTATGTGGGTTTAAATGTCTGAGACGATATAGAACCTGCCTGTAGGATTTATAACCAAGTTCTGCTTCTTGTAATTTGATATGTTTTCTTTTGCCTTGGTCATAAACTACTCTTACTTGCCAAAAATGGTTTGGCTAATTCTTGTTTTCACACTTGCTGTTTGTTAGTTTACATGACTACATTCGGTTCTGGCTTGGTTTTATTTTCGTTGTATTTTGTGGAATACAGAGGTCCTAATGTTTTCTCATGCCTTGACATAAGCACTGCCTAGAATCCATGAGATTCTCAGAACTCTGACATGTCAAGGATAGTTTCATGGATCATACTAGGATCTTCCGAATTCTATGCTATATTTGACAGGTTTCTATTAGAAGATGGTTACACAGTGAAGAGTTGCTCGGGATTTG
Organism: Jaltomata sinuosa; assembly: GCA_003996215.1. NCBI lineage: Eukaryota > Viridiplantae > Streptophyta > Magnoliopsida > Solanales > Solanaceae > Jaltomata > Jaltomata sinuosa. The sequence goes on from QJPP01005256.1 coordinate 10,058, forward strand.
GGAGTCTCCAAAGCTTTAGATCTGCTTTATTTTATTCATTCATTTGGGTTTGTAATAATTTATTGTATAAACTTCGATAAATAATAAAATTTAGGGGACCGCTATGGGGGAGGGGTAAACTACGTGCTACTTGCTTTAATTGTAAACCGTAGAAATCATGCCTATAGGATTTCTATTAATCTCGTTTGTTAGAAATTATGCCTATAGGAGTTGTATTAATATTGTTTGTTAGAAGACATGTTTTAAGTTTTAAAATCAGAAATCACGCCTATAAGTCAAATTCATTTCGGCCTTCTAAATTATTTGGCCATCGTTTTAGCATGTTAACATCAGTTTCAACATCTTTAAAATAAAATAGTTAACATTTTGGATGTTAAAAATAGTTTCAGCATGTTAAATCCTGTTTCAGCATATTAAGTTACTTGTTTATCAATCTCAGCATGATTAAATTAGTTTTCGCAAGTCAAAATAGAGATTACTATAGGACTAAACAAGGTCTCAGCCTGTCAATTAGTTATCAGTTCCAGCATGTTTAAAATCAGTAAATTCAGGCCCGTAGACAAACCAGTTTCAGCATGTTTAAAATTAGTAAAATTTAGGTATGCATGTTAAAACCACTAGATATTATGCTTATAGGACTTAATTAATTCCTGTATGTCTTGATCATTTCCACATGTTTTAATAAAATGTCAATTTTCTAAATGTTCAATCCTAGATATCATGCTCATAAGATTAACTACATAAATTGTTAATTGTGCGAGTTGTGAGGCCTATTCGAAACCATTCTGTGCTACTTGTTTTAAAGTCCATGTATGTTTTGTATAACGTTAATCCCGAGTCTCACTAAGTAGCCTTGGAATCTTATTGTCTAGACCCATATCCAAAATAGTAGTTCAATGCCTCTTGGACATTAAGTGGGACGAGTAGGCATACTAAGGTACGCTAGATTTTTATTTCTTTAGTACGCTCCTAGGAATAATAATCTTAATAACCAACTTAGGTGGGTAGATAGACGGACATGATGGAAATTGACCCGAGCAGAATATGACAATGTCTTTGAAATTGTCTTCGGTAAATAAGCCGGGCGCTGATCCGAATAGGTTAAAATTAACCTAAGTTTAATTCTTATATTCTTACGTGTTTGGGGTAGTATTAATTAAATCACCTACTAATTAGATCTCTTTTCCTATATCATTTTTTTTTCCGAATTCTATCTTCTCGCTTATCTGATTTTCTTATGTGTTTATTTAGCTTTTAAATATTCCACATGCTTAATTCTTGCTCACCTAGTTTCATTAATAATTAAACTGGTTTAATTTATTGACTTCTTAAAAAATAGAACTTATTTGTATAGCGGTGTAGTTTTATTAATTCATATCGATCTTTGTTTATCACATAATTTCCCACATAAATAACGAATCTGGCAGGGACCCACATTTGTGGACCTCGAAAGGTGCCTAACACCTTCCTTTCGAGGTAACTTGAACCCTTACCCGATTTCTGGTGACGTAGACCTCTTAAATTAAAATTAATCGTAGTTAGTTAAGAACGGTGCCCTAACGCGCCTTTAATTCGTTAGGTGGCGACTCTTCACTCTTTTCCATCCAAAAAGAGTTGTCACGTCGATGGCCCATCTTTTTGCGAGAAAAATGTGGCGTGACAGCACCTACAACCCTCCAGTAGGCGAACCAATTCTCGTAGCCCGGAAAATTAGTAATGGGCTACTACCTAACCAATACGCACAATAAGCAGAAATAAGCGGAAGCAGTAACCTGAATATATACAAAAAGAAACTACACCAACCCCATGACTTGGTATCGATAGTACAGAAGCTTCTAATAGAATACAAGTGCTAGAAGTAATAAAATAATAAGTAAAAATGTCTCTGAATATACAAGGAGTAACAGTACAACAGATGAGATGTGGTCAAGCCTCGACTTCCAGGCGCTCACCTTAGTCTCAAAGATCCTAAAGCTGCACGAGTCTCCAAAGCGATCAACGACGAAAGTTCAACTAATATTTGCACCAGAAAGATGCAAAAGTTTAGTATGAGCACCAATTTGCTAAGCAACGGGTACCGAGTAGGTATCATAGGCCGACTGAGCACATATAAGATAAAAGAGCAGTAATAAGTAGAGTAGAAAATAATTAGTCACAGAAGCAACGATTAAGTACATGGAAGCTAGCACAGAAGGAATACAAGCAGGAACAATATATATGGCTAGCTAAAAGAATACACATCACTGGAAAAAGGAAGAAACACGTACCCGGGATTCTTGCAACAACAAGTATATAAAGAAGAGTTTAGAAAGCAGGCGGTATACCGGTAACCTCAACGAATAGAGAAGGAGAGGAAGGAACGCTAAACATTCTCGAATATAAAGAATGATAACCCAACTAAGCATGTAACCTCAAGTCATGAATTCAGCAACTGGAAACCCAAGCTTAACCTTAACAATATCCAAAGTCATAAGAACCATAATAGGAACCAATAGTGCGAAATAGTAACAATAAGTCTACCTACAGTTCCGCAGGCGCCCATACACCCAAGGAAAACAAACAAGTGAAGACAAACCCTCCGGTATTCCATACTATTGGAGCGTACAATCAACAAATAGCAAACAAGGGTGGTACCTCTCACAAAATGATGATATGATGCACTAGATATGATAGAAGTAACGTATGTTACCTGCTTCCGGCGTTCTATAAGACCCAGAAGACAGGATCCATGAAAGGTTACACCCGTATACCTCTACTACATCGTATACCCTCCCTTCGGCATTCTCAGCACGTAGCCCCTGGTCCAGAACGGCGAGGTCCATGGAGGCCCCCGACCAACATACTAGATGCCCCGCAAATCTCAAAAATCCCCAAGTAAAGCTGCCCGAAGGGTATCCGGGTCTAAATCAGTAAATCAAATGGTTCTAGCGCACAACCCAGCCGAGCCTAGTATTATCACGAAAGATGTAGTAAAAGAAGTCTAGCCCTCGACCCCGCCGAGCCTAGTATTATCACGGAAGCTGTAGTAAAACAAGTCAAGCCTTCGTCCCCGCCGAGCCTAGTATTAGTAGAAATTGTGATAAAACATCCTTTTTATTTTCTCTTACCCCAAAAAGATTCGTTAAAATGGTACCAAGTCTTTTTGCAATCATTGTTTACCAAAAATGAGCCCCACGACCCATGCAAGTTTTTAGAAATCAACAGTAGAAGGCCCGAAGCCAAAACCGTAGTGAAATCAAGTAGAAAATCCTTTATATGCATGATCATGACGTGCTCAAACACAAACAGTAGCCCAACGGCTCACAATCAACCTATCGGCCCTACACAGGCTCCAATCGTTCTACAACACATATAGCCAGCTCTATAACAATAATAACGATGTCCGGGACTCACGGACATTCCCAATAACCCACCATTTATGTTCCAGAGTAAATACAAGGCCACACAGGACCACAAGGGTGAAAATATCGTCTATAACAAATACTACAAACATCAAAGGAAAGAAACAAATCGAACATGAAGAAGCGGTCAAGGTCTGTGGTGCCAAGCTAATAAACTCAACTCAAGGATGCCCAGTAGTATAATTTTATCCTATATATGCAAAGTCTAGACGAGTTAGACCATAACCTACCTGTCGTCCGACGCCAAGCTGCTAAAACGATGATGTCCAAGTTTGAACCGCTCTGAAAAGCTCCGGAAAGAAATCAAACTTGAATTCGAGCTTGAATAATTTGACGTATATACTCAATTTCTTTTGGGATCAAATATAACATCAAAATGTCTTTTTTTACTAAATTTTCCTTCGCCGTGCATAAGTACATATAGAACAGCATAAGCAGCAACTTAAATTAAAATAAAAATGAACCTTAATTCTAATGAAAATAATGGACTCTCACAGTAGTGTATATATATATATAGGGGGGGGGGGGTAAGGCGGTTCTAACTCATCCAAAAAAGGATAAAATTATGATAATATAATAATTTATATAATCAAAGTAATAGAGTGCTGCTACCCTCTCCCACTTCCACGTGTTGGTGGGATAGTGGAATAGGCCACTATTCACCAATCTTTATCACATTATGTATGTACTCGGGTATTGCATAAGTTCGTAGTAAAATATATATAATATTTTGAATATACCACAATTAATAAAAAATTATTTCGAATAAAGACTTCTATAAACAATAATAATTTTTTTCCCACATAACTAGACTTATTATCTCCGCTAAAATATGAATAACTCATAAAACTCTTGTAAAATAAATACATATACAAAGATATCGTAATAAAAGAAATTTTCATAAATATTTAAAATATTTTAAGGAGGCAATAAAAATATAACTTTTTACCAAATTCAACTTTTAAATAAAATATTTTCAAATACGCACGATGTTGATAAAATTTTCAAATTTAGGCTCGCAAGCCTTTTATATGAGATGAAGGTTAAGGCCATACGACACCTCAAATCAGGATCGACCTGCCCACAAGGTCAATTGAGGTCATACGATCGCAACTCACTATCGCACGATTTCGATAACCCAACTATTAAGACTCAGCTCTAAGATAGGAAAATGGCCATAAAGACCAAACGAATGTTCAGGGCACTGAACCACCGAACCACCGATCCCAACAAGTCATAAATGACATGGGGCCGCTACAAGAAAGCTCTAACAATACAAGAAAAGCGAAAGCGCGTAAATGACCGAAAGAGTCATTACATCATGCGAGGTAATATTTCTTTTCTATAGTTAGTTCTTCAATAAGTGCTTGGTACTTGAGCTCAAAATTAGAGCCAATCTAATTTTACTCTGGTGACTCAATATGTTGCTTCTTTCCATAGTATTTTGATACTTGAAAATCTTTCTAATTACTTTCCTTATTTTGTTTCAAACATGAGTTTTCATTCATTAAAATCTAAACACTAACAATGGTATCTATTTAACCCACGTCTAATACTATAGTTTGAGTAGGTTAAAATAAATTAAAACCATTAAAATTATTATTGTACATGCATTGAATCTAAGTCCCTATTGAGAAATACCGGACAAATTGCTACTGGAGTGGATCTTAACCCTTGAATTGAGATTGTTTTTAAAAATATTTGATTAAATTATTATTTTAGTTAATATTTTCTTAAGAATCGACAAGAATGACAAATAAGATGGGATGAAAAAGAGTAAAAATTGGCATTTAATTACAGTAAAATAACTACATGACAAATAATTCTTCTAGCAAGGAGAAGCTTTAATTAAGGATGATAATGATTTACAGAATTAGGAATGAGTCATACTACAGGAATAAGGACCACAAGTTACGTAAAATTTAAAATAAGTTGAAATTTCCTTATAGCCGACACAGTTGACTTGGTTGACATATCTGTGTGAGTTTAGAATGACGCAAACATTTTCAACAAAGATCTTTTTCAATTTATAAGAGATTGATAATAATTTTAGCAATTTACATAAACTTTATGAAATTTTAAAATTTGCTATGGAGTGATGCTAAGGCACAAAAAGGAAAAAAAGAGAAAGAAAGATGCTAAGGGTTACTCCTACAACACATTCTTGTGTAATGAAGGCTGAGTAACAGGAGTCACTTTTAATTTATTACTAGTTTTTTAAAACGTGCGTTGCACGTTAGTCTCAAAATACTTAATATATAAAATTTATTTTGCAAATAATAAATTTTAAGTGATTCACATACTTTCCAACTTTCTTTGAGCTTAAAAAAAAGAAATCAAAACATACCAAAAAACTCGTAATCTGACATTAGAAGGTCTTGTAAATTTGACGATACTTTAGTGACATGTATAATAATTTGATTTAAAGATAAATACATCAAGTTGTCAAATATATATAAAGACATGCGTATAATATAAATATTTATCTCATAAAAATTAATAATTATATATGATAAATAAAAATTGAACTAATACACAGTTTCAGTTCTATCATGATCGATCCAACATTGTCATCAGTATACAAATTTTCCTTCGATTCAAATATATATATAAGAAATCGTAAATAAGTAAATGAAAAGGAGATGATTGTATAGTAAATATTGGGAAGCCTTAAACGGAAAATACAACTCTGAATATGAAAGATATTAGTATAGCAATCTAAACCGATAAATATAAAAAAATTAAGTATGTAAAACTGAAAATGATGAAGAGGAAGAAGCAAGTTATGTAACAAAAGAATGGGATTATGAAGATTATGTACCCATAATAAACACAATTAAAATTTTCAATAATCAATAAAATATAAACAATGATATAAATAATTGGAAAGAAAGCAGAAATATGAGGGATATTTATACTAATATGTGTGAGAATTCATAGGTTTCTTTTTTAGCATTAATTAATTAATAAGAATATGAAAAGTTTGTATAATTATGATAGTTACTCTTAGAATTCTCATCATAAATAATTAAATGGTGTAACTATTGTAGAAATAATGGTGACTTTTAGACTTTTTATCATATAAAAAATTAGGAAAACAATAAGATTATGGATGAAAATAAGAAGATAAATAAGATTGTTGAAATATAATATAATTTTTGTATGTTAATATTTAAGGGTCAAATAGTTGCTTGTTTCTAATGGGCTTTAACGGGTGAATATAAAATAACTCAAAAAATTAGGAAAACAATAAGATTATGGATGAAAATAAGAAGATAAATAAGATTGTTGGAATATAATATAATTTTTGTAAGTTAATATTTAAGGGTCAAATAGTTATTTGCTTCTAATGGACTTCAACGGATGAAGATAAGATAACTCATCAATTTACTTTGTTAATTAATGGCTTATCTTAATGAAAATCCTAAGCTGTTGAGCTAGCTTAGGAGGTGAAAAGCCTTAGGCATTTTAATACAATCCATTCAGTATACATAATTAGAAAGGAAAAAAAAGGGTTACCAAATGGGACGTGGGATATATAGTTATGGCAAAATAATTTGTTAGCAAAAGGTAATTAGTCTTTCAATTAATAAAAAACAATTTTACTCTTAGATAAGATGTAATTGAAGTTTTAGATAAGTAGTAATTAGGTGTATTTAACTTTTTAAAGGTATTTTAGTAAATATATTTTACACTAAGGAGTTTCACACTTTTAGAATAAATATAATAATATAATGAATATGATTTAATAATAGCATATTTCAGAAAATTAAAAGAATTAAAGAGTGACTTTTGAGTTTTTCAACTTTTGACTATACATCTTCTCACTTTTAGTATTTAGTATAATATGATTATTATTTAATATTTAATTAATTAAATATTTTATAATATTTTAATTTAGTGTAGGGGTAAAACGGTAATCTAACTTTGTACTTTGAAACTTCCTACTTTTAATAATACTAATTTCTAGGCACGCGCGTTGTGCGTGTGCCTCCTGTGAATGGTTATAAAATAAACACTACATAAATACTACTCAAAACAACTACAAACTATCCTTGTATGATTATATAAATTATTTGCAAGGCGTAAATTTCGTTAACATGATGGGTGTATTTCCTAAAGTTTGCTAACCTGCAGGTAAAAATTATATTTAAGTTTTTTTCCTCAAATTTATGTGCACAATTAAGAAACAAAAGTAAAAAAGAAATAGGTATCAAATTTTAACAATTTAGAATCGGATATGGCAAAGCAAAGAAACAGTTAATATTAAAGGTGGTAAATTTACCTGACACCGTGGTGAAAAATAAAGCAACAAATAATTTAGAGTCAAATTATTGTATGCCTTTTACCAGTAACAATCCATATTATGTTGATGGTTTTAAACGGATTACTGATCTCGAATTTCTCTATTAATATAAGTGTGATGAGCTCATTATCCTTTAGCTCTTCGAATTGGAACTTCAGAAAGAAACTAAGACCACTTTTATATATTATGATCTCTACATTTTGATCATTGAAGAGATATGTAAAGAACACAAGTTGCATACAATCTTGAAAGGAAGATGGACATCTAATTCTATATGAAGAGATATATACCTTGTTAGGCTTTATTCAAATGAATTATAAGTAGGTGATTATGTGTCAATATACTCGAGTCTCGAGTCCATGTGCTGAATCTCTTTTTAGTTCTGGGCTAAAAGTTAACTTGACATTATAAGTGTTTCCAATAATCTCCGTTTGCCCTCAATGTACATGACCTTTACCTTTGTAGTTGCTCCTCAATGAAATATTGATATTATCTCTATCTCTTTATATGCTCTAACCTTTGTCTCTTCATATGGTCTAATGTTTAAGTTCTATGAACTTAAATGGCTAACTGTTCCAAGTGTTCTTAATTCACTGATTAAGAAAAAAATGTTATCACACCTCAATGATAATGGAAAAAAGAATACTCATAAATAATCTGCAAGTTTATTACTCTAACATTTTTTGTTGTATGTGGAAAGTTTTCTGTTACGGTTTGAACATTACTATTAATTATTAATTAGTTTAGTTTATAAAGGTTATAAATAAATAATTTATTTATAATAATATAATATAATATTTAATTAATTAGATGTTTGATTTAGTGTAGGGGTAAAATGATAATCTAACTTTATATTTTGGAGCTTCCCACTTTTAATAATATATGATATTGTAAAGATTTAAGGTTTATTGGAATGAGTCTTTCTTCTCGTATTCTCATTATGAATTCTAAAAGATGTTTTACTTCTGTTCATTTTATTTGGATGCTCATGATGTAAGGTAAGTGGTTCTCTCAGACCAGCAATGGTTTTGGGTGCCTGTTACTTCTAGGGCCTAAGCTCGAGTCATGACATTCGGTTGATCAAAAACTTTCTGGGTTTGCTACTTTGCTGTTACTCAAAGAAATTATATTAGCTGATACGTGTTGTTATTGCTACTTGGCTTAGTTGTTGCTTACTTGTGAAAAAGGTTGTTGCTGCATCTTGCCATAGCAAGAAAACGATTGTGACTAATCTTGCAAGTTCATCTACCGTAATAAAGAGATGTCAAGTCCCAACTCTTTGGATCATGCACTTATGTTAGATATGTATTTTTGGTGAGTCGTCCACATGGACTAACTCAACCCGGTTAGGAGGCAAAAAATAAGAATGAGTTTAAGTGGGAAGTTACTACACCTCTTCTTGTAACCTACACTTATCAACATGGAGTGTGTGGGGGAAGTTAGTTTTTCCCACAACTTCTCCCTTCTAAAAAAAGAAAAGATATGCTGCTATAAAAATGCAACAAACATATTGTCACGAATCAACCTACCGGGCCGTACGTGAAGTCCAATGACATCCTTCACCTTGTTGAGATACCAATTGGAATCGATAGATACCAATTGGACTCAAACCATACAAGCAAGTAATGAAACCGCATGAAAAGGGATGAAAGGAAGAGAAGTGTTTCCTAGAATGCTTCATAGCTTCCCTAGGATTAGATGTGGACGTCTACACACCAATCCGCGTGACTCTATTTGATATTTTGCTCTTGTACTGAGAGACCGGTAACCTAGGCTCTGATACCATTTGTCACGACCCAACCTACCAGGCCGTGCGGGCGCCTACTCTAATCACCTAGATAGACGAACCCTTACCACCCGTCCAACAGGTAACATGCGGAATTAACGTAAACCTTTATACATAACTGAAATCCTTTCCTTTACAAATCCTGTTCAGGAATAGGCTACATAAGAAATTGCGGAAAAACTTTTACAATATTTAAACCCCTCCCTAGAATCTAGTCTAAACAGGTACAAGAGCTTCTACAAGATGACACAAGGAGGTAAAAGACCCAACTTCCGCCATGGAATCGAAGACAGAAGTTGCTGGAGACCCTCATCGCCGAGAACCTATGAAACATCACCAACCTGCACCCAGACTATACCAAAATGTATAGCAAGAGTAGAGTCAGTACAAACACACGTACTGGTAGGCATGATTGGTCGACCCGAATCCATTCCTACCATCATATAAGAAAAATAGTGAAAGACATGAAATAAACATTATAGCTCCCTCCTTCACCTTTAACCTTGACCCTGACATTTAGGACTTTCCAAGTCACCTTGTCACCTAGACTTCCCAAGTCACCTTGTCACCTAGACAACCCAAGTCACCTTGACACGTAGACTTTCCAAGTCACATTTACCCTTTACCCCAGTCTACTACCTTGACTAAATATTCAGACTTGGCCTGGCTAGCTGCCCAACCAAACCGCTATTATACCCAAGTATTACCTACCATTTTCCAGACTTTCCCGGACCTCTAGAACAACTTTACCACCCGGTTATATTAACCCATAACCACGTCCAGACTCTCCGTCTTCCTCTATATTTACCAACCACATGCAACTCACCTAGCAACCATTGACACTTTTAATGACAACAACAAAGTTATATCTCAATTCCTTTCTCATCCCAAAACTCGGACCCTCCAAGGATCCTTTAACCACACCTAAGTGTTCAACAGGCTACCCGGTCTACCCCAAGACCCATCCTTATGCTTATTAACACAATTAATCCTTGACCGTTATTAGTACACTTAATGACAATAAAACATGAACTCATAACCTCTTTTACATAGTCCGGACCCACCCGAATCTCTCCTAACACATCTAGGTGTTAACATGACAACCCGGTCTACACCAAGACCAAACTCATAACATGATGTAACAACCCGGCCTACACCAACACCAACTCATAAAATGATATAACCATCCGGCCTACACCAAGACCAACTAACAATATGATATAACAACTAGGCCTAAACCAAGACCAACTAACAACATGATATAACAATCCGGCCTAAACCAAGACCAAACTAATAAGATGATATAACAACCTGGCCTAAACCAAGATCAACTAACAACATGATATAACAACCCGACCTAAATTAAGACCAAACTAATAACATGATATAACAACCCGGCCTAGACCAAGACCAAACTCATAACATGATATAACAATCCGGCCTACACCAAGACCAAAATAAACAGACATATCAGACTTCTCGGCCACCCAAGGACCACCAGCAATAGCACCTTTAAATAGACAACCCCGTCCACTTACGGAACCAATATCAAGTATCACATTCAGTAAAATAACCCGGTCCACACACGAAACTAATATCAGCTAATGCAATATAATAATCAACGAAACAATGCAAGATGCAATAAAGTAAACCCGTACCGGGCGTGGTACCTGAGCCAACCGAATAGTAACCTATACCAGGCGTGATACCCGTGCCAACCAATTAGTAACCTGTACCAGGTGTGGTACCCGTGCCAACCAATTAGTAACCTGTACCAGGCGTGGTACCCGTGCCAAGTAAATAGTAACCTGTACCAGGCATGGTACCTGAGCCAACCAAATGTCAAAAAAACCACAGTCAATATATGAACACACACAACTTGTAAAACCAACAAGTAAACACCGTTCAATCACAGACTGTAAACAGGGACCTAGACATTCCAGACGACTTCCCTAAGCAATGTAATGCATACAATCACTTAGATATGAGTACATGAATATACACATTCACAAAAAATCATAAGCCATCACCTACCCCTTTCCGGGTACAACTACGAACCATCAATTCCTGTCCGAAGACTATTTCCCAGTTCACCCTTTTTATTTTAACACGTAACTAGCGATTTCCCTTTTTAGGTAAACACACAAGCATGTGACACGCTTCCCTTTTATAACCTTAGCAAGACCGTTTCTAAGCCTCAAGCAATAAACATTCCTGAAACCCCACCTAGGAGCTTCCTATTCCCGTTTCTCGTGCTCCAAGCACTTCCCCGGTTCCCCGAACCTTCCTGACATGCTAGTCCCTCAATCCATCATTTTATCACGACAATATGAATAAGTTGAATACATAATATCATTCACAAGACCAGCCATTCCATACATCCTAGAAACAACACAACCAATCCCGAATCTGCCCGACTCCGTGCCTGGAGGCCTAAAACGTGGATTCTCCATTTCTACTATACAACAAGTATGAAAAGTAAATAGGTCTAACTACACATAAAAACCTAGCCTACCTGGGCGCCAAGAAACTTTAACCGTGTGTTTCTGGCTTCGTGGAGGCATTCCTGGCGGTCCTGCAGGCTCGGATTCGTGGTTTCATGTTCTTTTTACCGGAATTCCTTTCTCGTTCTTGGTCTAAAAATAACACACAGTACTTACAATTAACACACAAGGCCTGCACATTACCCGGACTATACCAAATCCCCAAAACCCAGGGCACCCATGATCATCCCACCCTTTTCTCGGGCTTTCCACCATTAAATCTCCTAGTTCTGTCATTTTTATGGATAAAAAAGAGAATTTAACAACCTATGATCATAATAACATACTATTAACAATACACAAGAACATACATGCTTGGAATCCCCTTCTTTCTCCAAATTCCACCATCCCTAGGTCATTCCAACCCTTCCCCAATTTCCCTCCTAGCAATTCTACCGCATAGGAAACGTATTACAGAGTTTGGGAAACGAAAGCCTTACCTTAGGGAAGATTTTTGACGGAATAATGAGGAAAAATGCCTGGAATTGCCTAGCCCTTCTCTCAAAATGATTTGTGAAAAACTGCTGTTTTGGGGAATGTTTCTGCATTAAAACCCCATCGGCCCGCTATAGCGGTCCCCGCTCCACTATAGCGGTAGGAAGCCGCTATAGCGGTCTTAAGCAGGTTGACCGCCCTTTGACCGCCGCTATAGCGGTAATTTCCACCGCTATAGCGGTGGCTTCTATCACGCGTGGTCGCGCACGTCACAGACAGAATGTCCAAAAATCTACCAGTTTTGGCCATTTCACAACACACTTGCTTCTCCCGATGACCTGAAGCAATCCTTTCACGTCAAACGCGATTGCAGGAGTTTTACTTACCCAAATTTGATTTTGAAAAGTCCCCCGGACTCCTCTATGTCTTAGCTACACAGGAAACTAGCTCTAATCAAGACATCAAACCCGATCCTTACCCGGATTGCCCTGGACTATACCTTGATCTAATTCCGGCCGAGGCTAGCCTAGCCCAGAATTTTCAACTCCCAAACCCGGATAATTACTCTGTGTGTGGGTCGTCTAGATGGTCAAATGTTGCTCATGGATTGACTACTAGAAAATCTAATAAACCAGCCAAAGTTTTGAGATATTATCCTTTGAAGCCTAGGCTTCAAAGACTGTTCATGTGTTCTGAAATGTCTGCTGCAATGAGATGGCATGCTACTGAACGACCTAATGACGGGAATCTAAGATACCCTGCTGATGGAGAAGCTTGGAAGGATTTTGACGCTTTGCATCCAACCTTCTCGAGTGATCATCGAAATATCAGATTGGGTCTTTCAAGTGATAGGTTCAATCCATTTCGGACCATGAGCATTTCCCATAGCACATGGCCTGTTATGCTGATGAATTACAATCTGTCACCGTGGATTTGCATGAAGCCGGAGTACATCATGTTGTCAATGATCATTCCAGGTCCATCCTCTCCAGGAAATGATATTGATGTGTACCTACAACCATTAATTGATGAGTTGAATGATCTATGGGAAGTTGGGGTAGAAACATATGATGCTCATACAAAGCAAACTTTTCAAATGCGTGCAGCCTTTTTATGGACAGTTAGTGATTTTCCAGCGCTAGCAATGCTGTCCGGATGGAGCACTAAGGGGAAATTGGCATGTCCAACTTGTAACTATAGCACATCCTCTCAATATCTGAAGCATAATCGTAAGATATGTTACTTGGGTCATCTGATATTTTTGCCTCCTGATCATCCATATCGAAGAGACAAGAAACTATTTGATGGTGCGGAGGATCATAGATCTACACCTACACCTTTGTCAGGCACAGAAGTGGTTGAAAAGCTACAGAATTTCAACAATGTTTTTGGAAAGGGCCAAAAGAAAAGGAGTTGAACTACTGAGGGCCCATGGAAGAAAAGATCCATCTTATTTCAATTACCATATTGGCCTACAAATAAGTTGAGGCACAATCTAGATGTGATGCATATTGAGAAAAAAAAATTTGGTAGTTTACTTGCGACTTTACTTGAGGTATTAGGAAAGTCAAAGGATCACATTAATTGTCGGTATGACTTACAATTAATGGGGATAAGGAAGGAGTTGCATCCAGTAAAAGATAACACAAATGGCAAAGTATACTTAGCTAAATCCTATTTTTCTATGAAACCAGAAGAAAAGAAAGTGTTATGCATAGTGTTTTAAAATGCCAAATTACCAAAAGGGTGTGCCTCGAACATATCAAACCGTGCAGATGTGGAACAAATGAAAATATCAGGATATAAGAGCCATGATGCTCATATTATGATGCAATACTTACTGCAGATTGCAGTTTGTAAATTGTTGTCTAAGAATGTTGCAGCCGTGTTGATTAGGTTGGGAAACATTTTTAAAGACATATGTAGTAAGGTAATAAAGCGAGCAGATCTAGAGGGATTGCAAGCTGAAATAAAAGAAATTAAATGTGAGCTTGAACAGATATGTCCTCCAACCTTTTTTGATATAATGGAACATTTGCCTATACATTTGGTTGATGAAATTAAGTTGGGGGGTCCAAATCATCTTCGTTATATATATCCAATGGAGAGAGAATTGGGTGAATTAAAGGACCTTGTTCGTAATCAGTATAATCCGGAAGCTTCAATAATAGAGGGGTTTATTGCCCAAGAGTGATTGACCTTTTGTTCGAGATACTTACATGATGGAGTGAAAACAAGATTCAGCAGATATCAAACTGGGGATGACGAGGATGCTGAACAAGAAGAGCAAGATTATGTACCAACTGTATTCACGAAGCTAGGTCATCCAATTGGAAAAGAGAATAAAACAAAAGGAAAGCATTTTAAGATGGATCAGCAGTTATCTTATGAAGCACATCGATATGTACTATTCAATACCATACATGAACAAGTTGAGGATTTTATCAAGTAGGTATTCATATCTTGAACTTCATTTATTTTGTTACTATTAATGTACTGTAAACTTCAGTTATAAATGCTTAATGGTTGTATTTGATTCATTGCAGGGAACATAAAGTTATAATTGACAGTACTGTTAGATTAAATGCATAGACAAGAGCAAGGATTCACAGTCAAGAATTTGGCAACTGGTTCAAAGAGAAAGTTGATATAGTTGAAGTGCCTAATCAGTTAAGGTGGCTAGCTAAAGGGCCAAATAGGGTGGTAACTAGAAGCTATACTGCCTATTTCATTAATGGATACCAATTTCTGATAAACGCTCAAATTGTGGCTCTCCAACTACGAGGTCACGGTGATCGCGTAGTCAAAACACATTTATAAACCCAACGGAGGTCGGGGTCGTACCCAAGGGACCTGATTTAACTAATTAGAGATAGTGCGAAGCGATTTCAAAATAAGAGTAATTGTTCAACAAAACCAAATCAATAAAATGGGGGAATTGGGAAAGTTGTCACTACTAACTCAATTCAAATAACAGGCAGTAAAATCGAGATGGGTGTACTAATAAGAACTAGATGACTAGGGATTCATTTTCGATGGGGCATTCGTTATAGGATAAGGTGATCACTAATTCACTTTAATTTTCACCTATTGACATGGGTAGCATTGGTTATAAGTATGGATTGCTATCTCCTGATCAACATCCACATTTCTAATGATTTCGGTTAGAACATCATTCGGTGTGCTAAGTAACCAACCAACAAGTGCTTGGGGAGGCCGTCCTATCTCTAGCTCGGACCCCTAAATGGGAGATTCCGCGATTGGAGCTATCCCTAGCCTCCAATCTAAATGAATTCCCAAGTACCCACTAGCAATTTCACATCCATAATTATAAGATTCTCTCCCGAGCAATTATATAGCCAAGTAAGGTAAATTCATGTTTTCAACCACAAATTGTATATTACAACATGGTGAAATCACTAGACCCATTTCAGATAAGAAATTATAAAAGTGAATTAGCAATACCCACACCCATTAGCTAAGCACCCATCATCAATACACCCCTATACAAGAGAAATTAGCCACTCATAAAAGGGGGAGAAGATATACCAGCTGGGTACATCAAATTCCCATCCATTGTAGTTGATTCTCAAGTTCTAGAGTCAAATTAGGAACACAATTTGTTAACCAAAAGATTGGATTGAAAACCCTCTCTCAATGGAGATAGAGAAGAAGTTTTACAAGCCAAAAATATCTCCAAGTTCTCTCTGAAAATTGTATGCTAAAAATTGTATATATAAATAAGCCTAAAATTGCCTTTTATATGCTCCAAAATCATCACATAATTTTAGGACAAAATTGCCCTTCGGGTGGTGTGCGACGTGATGTGTGGTTCGCATGTCGCAGTGTGCACATCGCACACCTGCTTCATCTTTACCAGTGACTTCATCCCATAGGTAGGCCTTGTGCGAAGGTAGTGCATTTGACACCACGGGCTGTGCACGTCGCATGGCGACCGCACTTCTTAGCAGAATCTTCAGTCAACTTTGCAGCTTCATGTGGAGGAGGTGCAAACCACACCTTGGCTTGTGTGTGTCGCACAACCACCACACCTCCTAGCAGATTCTCCAGCTTTTTCAAAACTCTTCACACTTAGCTCCTTTTTGGCTCTTTTTGGATCCATATCCTTGTTTTTCTTCTTCTATCCAAAGTACCTACATAAACATCAATAAAGGCCATAAGAACCTCTAAATCTATTCAAAACATGGCAATAATTCATGGATTTAGGCTCAATAAGTTAGTAGATTACTGACTTATCAGTTTCACACATTACAACGGGATTCCATACGAAAGTCTCAAAACAGTGGAGTGTCTTTGGCTGCAACAACTAATAGTTTTGCTAGTGCCCGGGATCAGAATCCAACTGATGGAGAGGTTATCTATTATGGTGCTATTAAAGATATTATCGAGCTTGATTATTATGGTCATTTTAGTGTTGTACTATTTAGATGTGCTTGGTATCATAATGAAAAAGATGAATTTGGGTTGACCCATGTGTACTTTAACAGATTATGTAGTACAGATGACCCTTTTGTGTTGGCGTCTCAAGTGCATCAAGTGTTTTATGTGGAGGATCCAACTGAGAAGGATGTTTATTATGCAAGGAATAAAGTCCCTATTGATTTGTATGACTTGGAGGAAGAAAATTGTCCTAACATAGGAGAGACATTTTGGAGGGAGCCTACTGAAGACATTGGTCCCTCAAACACAACACCCGATATTGACATTAGATAGGCAAGAGAACATATCCCCGTTGATGTTGTTGATATGTCACCTTCTGCATAACTTTTAGAAGATACGACTATGGAAACATTGGAAGAGGAGGATGATTATGATGATACTGATTGGGATTGGATGGAGGCGGATGATTAAATAAGAAACTTCAGAACTTCTCTAGCAAGTTTAAACATTTGTCTAAATGCTAGCTGCCTAGTAAACTTGTTTAACTAGAATATTTTGGTCTACTGTTATAGACATTTTTGTTGATTTTGCTGGCTCATTAACTGTAGATTAGGACCTTGTTTCTTGTACACTTTTGTTGTTAGCATCAACCTGATGCTCCTTATTAATCCTATCTATTTAACTTTGAATTTTGATCATGGTTTTAGTTGTTTTGAGTGAGTGATAAAGGTCTTTTGACAGTAATAGTTTGGTTATGTTTCTTATTTATATACTCATTATTCATTTTTTATTTGTTCTTTTTCCTTAGAATTTTATGTTGATCAGTTGCTTCAATTTTACAGGAGATTTAATATCTGATTTAGTGAATCATTGAAGGGATTGGAGAATCAGCTACAATACTGACTGACTAGAGTTGCAGAAAGGTTTGACACCACTACTAGTTTGTTTTATCTGTATGAAAAATAAAATACTTTACTGTTTGTATTGAACAATCTATTTCCTGAACTAGAATGGTCATGTTCTTGATGAAGTTGTTTCAAAATAATGTATTTGGTGCCTGCTTTTCTCTGCTACTCTATTAGTAATATCTACACTAACTGATATTTAAGCCATTTGTAAGGTAATGCGATGCTTATGTATAGTTTTTCTTGCTAGATTCAACAATTATGAGTCCAAAGAAAAACAAAAATGGGAAGTCAAAGAAGTACATGACGGCTGGAAGTCTTACATCTATGGCATGCAAACGACTTTCATCATTGAGAACAAAACTGACTGCTGAACATATTATGTGTCAAAACTCTTCTGCTGATCTGGTAGCACAAGCTATGCCAGAACTACTGCCTCGAAAGTCTCCTTGAAGTCTGTGAGTCTAAAAGTACAAGCTAAACAAGAACAAGTGCCTCAAAAGTCTGCGTGTCTAAAAGCACAGTTTGTACAAGAACAAGTGCCTCGAAAGTCTGCAATTCTGAAAGCACAAGCTATACAAGAAGAACTGCCTCGAATGTCTCCTCAAAAGTCTACGAGTCTGGTAGCACAAGGTATACAGAAACAAGTGCAACAAAATTCTCAGAATTCTACTACTGCAAAAGCACAGGTTGGGAAAGAACCAATTCCACAAGTGTCTCAGAAATCCTCCAGTACTGTTGAAGCATAGGCTGTGCAGGAACCAATTCAATGGGTCACTCAGAATTCTACCGCTATAAAACAACAAGCTGGTCATGTGCAAGTGCAACAAGTGCCTATAGATTCTTCCACTGTAGGAACAGAAGTTGCAGAGGAACAAATACAACAAGTACCAAGGGATTCTTCCACTCTAGAAGGAGAAGATGTACTGAAAGAAGTGCAAGAAGAACCTGTGCTGGATTCGGGAGAAAATGATCTATCCAAAGAACAAGCCAAGAACATATAAATATACTTTTAACTATTGAATCAGTTTACATTGTTGTTTAGTATGTTGTTTAATATTGATTCGTATCATTGTAGGCCCTTTTAGTCAAAAGAAAAAGAGAGGAAGTACAATAATGCAATATGTACACGCTCGAAAAGATCATAAAGCCATTATTCTGAATAGGTACAAACAATCGATTGGTCTTACAAAAGCAGTAGTAGCGGAGTTGGGTAGCTTTCTTGGAACTTTGGCAAGAAATGCCATGCTTTGTCCGCTTCATATACACAAGTGGAGTAATGTGGATACCAAAGAAGATCTGTGGGAATATACATTGTTCTACTTTCCTACTTCCTTAATTACAGTTAAGAATATTTTGTAGTTTTTATATTACTAACCCAAAGAACAAATTGTAGGAGAAATACAATATTCCTGACGCTGGAAAAAGTGGGTTTTGAGTGGAATTCAGTCTTCTCGAAGGAAGTACAAGAACTATTTGTATACAAGGCACTATATACCATTTTCTAATGATGCTCTTCGATTGGCAAACAAGCCTGGTGAAGTTTCAAAATATGATTTCAAGGATCTTCTCAAGTATTGGGACAGTGATGAATTAAAGGTTAGATATGAATCATGCATACTTTAAGTTGATCCTATTTCATGTATATCCTTCAATTCAGTTTTATAATTATAGGAACACAGTTTTGTATGATCATTGTGAATGAAAAAAACTAAGAAGCTGATCATCACTCGAGTTATTTATATTCTCAACCACTCGACTAACTTTTATGTTCTTGATTTCTTGTTTAAGTAATTTCATAACTCTATTATTTGCAGAAAATGAGTGAAATAAATACAAAGAATCGAAAAAAATTGAAGAATCTGCATACTGCTGGTAAAATAAGTTTTGTTGTGATACGCAACAAATTGGTGTGTTCTCTTCTTAAATCATTAATTATGGATTTCCTATCATTAAAAGTTTATTAATACTAACTTTTATGTAATTAGGAAAAAGAGAAAGAAACCTTCGGTGATGTATCACTTAAGGAAATCTTTGTGGCTACTAGATCAAGGAAACCTGGTCGAGCATACAAGGACACTGATGAGGATACGATTACTAAAATTGTATTAATCATCTTTATTTTTGATTTTTTTACTTGTTGTTATATAGGATTAGTTTGATTTGCTTCAATTCTCTTCATTTGAACTTCATTTGTAGGCTGAAATGGAAAGAGTGCAAAGTGAACAAAGTGAAGAAGGCCAAGAATCTGTTGAAGCTTTTGCCACTGTCATGGGACCTGAACATCCAGGATTCCTGAGATTGTATGGGCGAGGAGTTACTAAAATTACTCTGAAAGGTAAGGGAAGTGTTGAGTCCTCTGTAACTACTACCAATGAGATGCAAAAAAGGTTAGATGAATTGGAAGATAGGATGGTGGAAAAGTCAGAACAGCAAAAAAGAAGCATACGCCATGAAGTTACAGTTTACATCCTTGGATGACTTAATCGTATGTACCCTGGGCTTCAATTGGATACTGACATATTGGCAGCAGCTTGTGGTAAGTCACAGCAGGAAGATATCCAACCGATCAATTGGCCGTCTTCCAGTAGCAACAATCAAGGTATAATTCTCTTCCTCTTATTATTATTTTTCCTCTTCTTCTTCTTCTTCTTCTTCTTCTTCTTATTTATTCATAGTTGTCTGTCGGGAAGGTGCTGGCAATTTGTTTTCTTTCATTTCTCTATTTTAGTTTTGATTCATCTGCCAATTATCCCAAAGTTGTTGTCAAGGTCAAATGTTGTAGTTCTCTGTATCTGTGATGTTGTGATGTTATTCACATTGTGTGGTTTTGGTATTTGTACTTTAGAATCTGTATATGTGTGTGATTTTATGTATGTGTGGTTTTGGTCTTGGTTTTGGTTTTGATTTTGGTATCCAAATGTTATGATTTATATTTTGGTATTCAAATATTGTGGTTTTGGCTTTTGTTTTAGTTTTAGTTTTAGTTTTGGTTTTGGTATTCAAATGTTGTGGTTTTGGTTTTGATTTTGGTTTTGGTTTTCGTATTCAAATGTTGTAGTTTTAGTTTTGGTATTCAACTGCTGTAGTTTTGGTTTTGGTTTTGATATTCAAATGATGTGATTTTTAGTTATGGTTTTGGTACTGGTATTCAAATGTTGTGGTTTGGGATTTGGTTTTGGTATTCAAATTTTATGGTTTGGGATTTGATTTTGGTATTCAACTGATGTAGTTTTTGTTTTGGTTTTGATATTCAAATGATGTTGTTTTCTTTTTGGTTTTGGTACTTCTATTCAAATGTTGTGGTTTGGGATTTGGTTTTGGTATTCAAATGTTATGGTTTGGGATTTGGTTTTTGTATTCAAATGTTGTAGTTTTGGTTTTGGTTTTCAAATGATGTTGTTTTCTTTTTGGTTTTGGTACTGCTATTCAAATGCAATGGTTGGGGTTTTGGTTTTGGTATTCAAATATTGTAGTTTTGGATTTGGTTCTCCTAATGTATGATTTTATTTAGAATCTGTTTGGTTAATGTTATGGATACTAATAATATTAGAAACTTAACAAGCTCTTTGAAGTTACTTATATCGCAAAAACATATTGCATTTAATCTTGAAAATGGACTGAATTTTGTCATTGAACAGCCTGATGCTAGTACAATAGTGATCCTTCTTAAAGGGACTAACTTGAGTCTGCAAGTTAGTTAATGAATCTATGTTGGTGTCCTTGCCTAAATTTGAGAGTATAAGGTTAAGTTCAAATCTGACTTTGTAATGCATCTGAAAAATCAAAATCTGTTCAGATTTAAGTAATGCATTTGTTAAGTATTGAAAGAAGGAAGAAAGAAGGAAGACAGATTTAGTGAACATCTGTTTTTGTGCAGTTGCCCTTGACCTTGTAGTATATTGAAATGCATCTGCTGTTATGTTTAATTGACATTGACACTTGTAGTATGCTAAATTGCATCTTCTAGCTAGTATGTTAAAATACATCTTCCTTGTAGTATATTTTAATCTACCCTTGCTGGTACTTGAAATTAACACTTCTAATGCAATAACGATCTCAGATTCTAACTTGTTGAGTTATAATTGATATGGTACTATTTGGATTACTTCTGTATGTTAATAAACTATAGAATTGACTAAGAACCCATATATGTGTTGGCTCAATAATGTTTCCAGTAGCCTAGATGTTGGTTTTTTGTAAACTAGATGTTGGTTTTCTCATTTCACTTCACTGCCTTGGATAAGACTTCATAATATGATGCATCTGTTAGCCTAGACTTGGTAATAAAGATTTTATTTGCTGAAGGAAACTCATTGCCTTTCTCTTTTCACCTCATGATAATTGGTTCATAACTTTTATTTATCAATTTTTGTAGATGAAGAAAATGATCAGGGGGTGATGATAGCATGGATGAGGAGGGCATTTAAGATTTGATTGAAATTGATTGAAACTCTTCTATGATCAGCTTTTTTGTTGATATTATGAAGTCTTATTTTGTTATCCAGTTGATACATATGCCAACTACTGTATATTTTTCCCATTGATCGTATTGCGATTGATTTTTTGCGCCTCTGGCGGATGACGTACATTATGACTTGTACATTTTGTATATATTGTGCCAATATGGCGAGTGACATTATGACTCATATATTTTGTATATTTTGCGCCTATGGCGGATGTTGGTTTGACTGGGATATGTTAAATAAGAATCAATCAGTTTCTGTCACGACCTAACCCATCGTGAGTGGCACCCACCCAACCCCCAGATGAGCGAACCAATAGAGTTCATCCCTTGTCTAGACTAACAGCCTAAAACCAATAATAGAAAGTAAACTAGCAGTCAAAACAATTCAAAACTAATCATAATCATTATCCTGCGGAAAATCCCTCCTAGGAACTGAAAGTCATTGTACCAAACATCAACACCAAATATCTAGAATACGGGGGTGCAACCCCAAAAGATAAAAATGAAATAGTTTTAAGTCTGAAACAAATGGACTGAAACTCTAAGGACAATCCAAGGTAGCTCAAAACAAGCATCTCACCCTTGAAAGTCAAAATCGTCGGTGCTAAATGCGAGGTCTCGTCTAAATCGCTGGTAGATTTCCTGTACTCACCAAAGACAAGCAAGTGCAGTATCAGTACACCACCACTGTGTACTGGTAGGATCATCAGCTAGTTTTCAAGTAAACAGCATATATAACAGTACAACATATTCCAGTAAATATATGGAAAACATGCAACAAGTATACAGGCCCTACACTACAAGTCTCTACCTACCTTGTCCCAGCATGAAATCCATCTCTTACAGTTCTATACCTCGAACATGAGCCATTAACTATACCTTTTCATCTAGCCCAGACCCATCCTGGAATCCTCTCTAGACACATACCAAAAGTAATGCTTCAACCCGACCTAAACCAAGACCAACACAGTTCACGACCACTCAAGGACCACCAGCAATAGCACCTTTAAATAGACAACCCGGTCCACTCATGGAACCAATATCAAGTATCACATTCAGTAAAACAACCCGGTCCACACACGGAACCAATATCAGCCAATGCAATACAATAATCAATAAAACAATGAAAGATGCAATAAAGTAAACTCGTACCAGGAGTGGTACCCATGCCAACCGAATGTTATACCCGTACCAGGCATGGTACCCATGCCAACCATTTGTTATACATGTACCAGGTGTGGTACCCGAGCCAACCGAATGTCAACAACCACAGTCAATATATGAACACACACAACTTGTAAAACCAACAAGTAAACACCGTTCAATCACAAACTGTAAACAGGAACCTAGACATTCCACACGACTTTCCTAAGCAATGCAATGCATACAATCACTTATACATGAGTGCACGAATATACACATTCACAGAAAATCATAAGCCATCACCTACCTCGAAATGTTCCAAGCTCTATTCGACCCAATCTTTCCCGTATTTCGGATTCCTCTCTCGTTCTTGGTCTAAAAACAACACACAGTATATATAATTAACACACAAGGCCTGTACATTACCCGGATTATACCAAATCCCCAAACTCCATGCCACCCATGATCATCCCACCCTTTTCTCGGGCTTTTACACCGTTAATTCTCCTAGTTCTATCATTGTTATGGATAAAACAGGGAATTAAACAACCAATGATCATAATAATGTCCTTTAATCCATACCCAAGAACACACATGCTTGGAATCCCCTTCCTTCCCCGAATTTCACCATCTCTAGGTTATTCTCACCTTTCCCCAATTACCTTCCTAGTAATTCTACAGCATAGGAAATGTAATACAAAGATTGGAGAACGAAAACCTACCTTAGGGAAGAATTTTGACGAAAAAAGGAAGAAAAACACCTGGAATCGCCTAGCCCTTCTCCCAAAATGAACTTGTGAAAAACTGAATGTTTTGGGAGCTGTTTAGGCATTAAAATCCCGTCAGCCCTCTATAGCAGTCCTCGCTCCGCTATAGCGGTACCACAATAGCGGTAGGCTGCCGCTATAGCGGTCTTAAGTAGTTTGACCGCCCTTTGACCGCCGCTATAGCGATAATTTCTACCGCTATAGCGGTGGCCGTTATCGCGCATGATAGCGCTTGTCATGGACAGAATGTTCGGAAATCTACCAGTTTTGGCCATTTCACAACACACCTGTTTCCCTTGACATCTTGAAATAACCCCTTCACGTTAAACGCGATTTTGGGAGTTCTACTTACCCAAATGCGATTCTGAAAAGTCCCCCGGACGCCTTTATGTCTTGGCTACGTGGAAAACTAGCTCAATCCAAGACACCTAAACCCATCTTTACCCGGATTTCCCTAGACTCTACCTCGCTCCAAAACTGGTCGAGGCTAGCCTAGCCCAGAATTTCAAACTCCCAAACCCAGAGTTTTCTATCTCTAAAACTTGGCACGATGGAACTACCCGTAACAACGAACCTGGTCATTACAACAGATACCAATTTACCCATCGTTCATCCCCGAATGATCAAACCCGAAATTATGGAAATAAAAGGAAGGAAGTGTAGTACCTAAATCCTCAAACAATTAAGGGCACTTGTCCCGCATGTCCTTCTTAGTTTCCTAAGTGGCTTCCTCAACCGGACGATGCTTCCACTAAACCTTCACCATATCAATCACCTTTGTCCTCAACCTCCGGACATCCCGAGCAAGAATCAAAACCGGTTCCTCCTCATAACGAATATCCTTACCGAAAAGTACCTTATCCCACTTGATGATATAGTCCCCATCCCTATGGTATTGCTTGAGCATGGATACATGGAATACCGGATGGATTCCCGACAAACTAAGTAGCAGTGCTAATTTGTAAGCCACTGGCCCCATAATTTCAAGCACTTTAGATGGACCGATAAATCGAAGGCTAAGTTTGACCTTCTTACCAAACCGTATAACCCCTTTCATTGGTGATACCTTTAACAATACCTGCTCACCAAACTGAAAGTCTATGTCCCGGACCTTGCAATTTGCATACTCTTTCTGACTGCTTTGAGCAGTCAACAACTTGGTCTGTATGCCCCTTACCTTTTCCTGCGCTTCCTTCACTAAGTCTACGCCCAAAGGCTTCACATCACCTTCCTCAAACCACCCAACCGGTGATCTGCAGTTCCTCCCATACAGAGCCTCGAACGGTGCCATATCGATACTGGAGTGGTAGCTATTGTTGTACGAGAATTCGCACAGCAGTAGAAACTGGTCCCAATGACCCCCGAAGTCCATCACACATGCTCTCAGCATGTCCTCCAATACCTGGATCATCCTTTCCGACTGACCATCAGTCTGAGGGTGGAAGGTTTTGCTAAAGGTGAATTGTGTACCCAACTCTTCATGTAACTTGCCCAGAACTTAGAAATAAACTGCGTACCCCTGTCCGAAATAATGGACAGTGGTACCCCATGCAGTCTCACAATCTCTTTCACGTAGATCTTAGCCAATTGCTGTGAATTATAATCTACCCTGATCGGAATGAAATGAGCGGACTTGGTTAGCCTGTCAACAATGACCCAAATTGAGTCATATTTCCCCAATGTCTTGGGAAGACCCACCACTAAATCCATAGCTATCATTTCCCATTTCCACTCTGGAATGAGCATTCTCTGAAGTAGTCCTGCAGGTCTCTGATGTTCATACTTTACCTACTGGCAGTTCTGACATTTGACCACAAAATCCACTATGTCCCTTTTCATCCCGGGCCACCAGTAACGCTGCCTCAAGTTCCTGTACATTTTGGTCACACCTGGATGAATTGAGTACCGCGAACCATGAGCTTCTGCCAAGATTTTTTGTATCATATCATCCACCCGAGGAACACAAATCCTCTCCCTGAAATGCAACACTCCACCAGAGTCTAACATAACGTCTCTGGACTCCCTTGATATTACCTTACCTCGCAACTAACCCAGTTTCGGATCCTGAAACTCTTTTGCCTTTATTTCCTCTATGAAGGTGGACTTGAGCTCAATGCTGGCCAATAACCCACCTTGATCTGAAACACCCAAGTGCATGAACTTGGCCTCCAAAGCCCGAATCTCCTTAGCCAATGGTCGTTTAGACGCCCCCAAACAAGCCAAGATACTGATGCTAACAGTTTTCCGACTCAATGTGTCTACCACCACATTAGCCTTACCCAGATGGTACTGAATTGTCACATCATAATCCTTCAATAAATCCATCCATCTCCTCTACCTCAGATTAAAATCCTACTGTTTGAAAATGTGTTACAGACTGCGATGATCTGTGAATACCTCACACTTGACACCATAAAGATAGTGTCTCCATATTTTTTCAATGGAAAAACCATTGCTGCCAACTCTAAATCGTGAGTTAGGTAATTCCTCTCATGCACCTTCAACTGCCTGGATGCATAGGTTATCACATTCCTATCCTGCATCAACATAACACCCAAACCAGAATGTGAAGCATCACAGTAAACAACAAAATCTTTACCTTCAACCGGCAAGGACAAAATAAAGGTTGTGGTTAAAAGTGTCTTAAGATTTTGGAAGCTCTCATCACACTTGTCAGACCATACGAACGGTACCTCCTTCTGTGTCAGCCTTGTCAGGTGAGTAGTAATAGAAGCAAAATTCTTAACAAACCTCCGGTAGTACCCCGCGAGCCCAACAAAACTCCTCATCTCGGTCACAGAGCTAGGCCGAACCCAACTCTTGATTGCCTCAATTTTCTAGGGATCGACCATTACCCCTCTTTCCGACACTACATGCCCCAAGAATACCACAGAAGTCAACCAAAACTTACACTTAGTGAATTTTTCATAAAGATTTTGGTGCCTCAAGATATCCAGCACAATACGAAGATGATTATCATGCTCCTCCCTACTCTTAGAGTAGATCAAAATATCACCAATGAACACGATAACGGAGGAATCCAAGTAAGACTTAAACACCCCATTCATCAAACTCATGAATGCTGCCGGCGCATTGGTCAAACCAAACTACATTATTAGAAACTCGTAATGTCCATACCGAGTCTGAAAAGTTGTCTTCAGAATGTCCTCAGGTCTAATCTTTAACTGATGGTACCCCGACCTCAAGTCAATTTTTGAGAACATTGATGCACCCTGAAGCTGGTCAAACAAATCATCTATACGGGGTAGAGGGTACTTATTCTGGATGGTCACCTTGTTCAGCTGCCTATAATCTATGCACATCCGCATACTACCATTCTTTTTCTTTACAAATAAGACCGAAGCACCCCAAGGTGAAGCACTGGGACCTATAAATCCCTTATCTAGGAGTTCCTGCAGCTGAGTCTTAAGGTCCCTTAACTCTGCCAGAGCCATACAATACAGAGGAATGGAAATGGGATGAGTGTCTGGCTCCAAATCAATACAAAAATCTATGTCCCTTTCCGGAGGCATACCAGGCAAGTCTGCTGGAAACACCTCTAAAAATTCAGAAACCACTGGAACTGACTCAATAGGAGGAGACTCCACACTATCATCCCGGAGATGACCCAAAAAGGCTAGACACCCCCTCCCCACTAGCTTCCTAGACCGGACAAACGATATTATCTTAATTGGCTTAGGCCTGTACACACCTTCTCACTCTAGTCTATCCTTACCCGAAATCTCTAGAGCCATAGTCTTGGTGTTACAGTTCAACACAGCATGATAAGGAGATAGCCAGGTCATACCCAAGATAATATCAAAATCAGTCATATCCAGAATTACCAAGTCTACCCAAGTATGTAACCCCACAAAAACAACTGAACAGTCACAATATACATGAGTCACAACCACCGACTCTCCAACTAGGGTAGAAATATAGATAGGGGAATCAAAGATATCACAAGTCAAACCCTGCCCCAAAGCAAAACTCACAGACACATAAGAATACATAGAGCCTGGGTCAAATAATACTAAAGCCCTTTTATCACAGATAAGAATAGTACCTGTGATCACCACATCTGAGGCTTCCACCTCAGTCCTCTCTGGAAAAGCATAGCAATGAGCCCGATCATCAATCCGGGCGACTTCCCGGGCCGACTGCGTCGTACCCCGGCCTACGCCGCTATTCCCTTGGTCTCCCCAACCTCCCTGAAAGTTACCTTGCCCACCCTGTGGATGACCCCTGGCATTACCTCCTCTGCCTCTGGAACCACTGCTCTAGTCTGCTGCTGACCCTGGTTACCTGTCTGCCTATGTGGACGCTCCCTCTTAAAGTGGCCCAACTCACCACACTGGAAGCAACCACAGTCCAGAGTAGGTCTGCTAGCTGATGTATAGGACTCTCTCTGGCCTCTAGGAGCTGAAGACTGAGCTCCCTGACGACCACCTATAGTAGCTGGCAGAGTTGACTGAATAAGACGGGCCAGATAAGTCTGTTGATGCTGGCCCCTGGAGTATGAACCACCATAATTTCCCTCATTCTGGGGCTTCTTGGCTAAAGCCTTAGCCTTCCCCGCTTGTCTAACTCCCTCAATCTTCTTCACATAATCCACCACATCATTAAATCCCTTTCCCGAAAAAGTCATATGCACCGACAGTACCTGCAGTTCACTATTCAGACCCTTGATAAACAATCGGACTCGTTCCTCCTCGGAACCCAATATTTGTGTAGCAAAATGAGACAACGCATGGAACTTAGCCTCATAAGCTGAGATCGACGTGCTACCCTGCTCCAAGTTTAAAAACTCATCCTTCTTCCAGTCCCTCAAAGTACAGGGAACGTACTTCTCTAGATACAATGCTTGGAACTGCTCCCAAGTCATTGGAGGTAGAATAGAAGATCAACACTCAACATGAGACCTCCACCACTGCTTGGGATCACCCTACAGCTGAAAAGTGACAAACTCCACCCCATGTTGACGTACGATACCTAATTTGTGCAACCTCTCATGGCAATCCAGGATGAACTCATAGGCATCCTCCTTGTCTTTACCCTGAAACATCGGAGGTTTCATCTTAAGAAAGTTAGTCAGCATCTCATTCTCATTACCTGTCATCACTGGGCCTAGCATTGGCCTAAGGAGATCATTTATGCCCGAAACTGCATCCATCCTTGGTATAGTAGTAGTCGATGGCTGAGTATCAAAGGCCTAATTTGCATAAGTTGCGGGTATGGTTCCAGCACCAACCAACCCACTCAGAATATCCCACGCCTGCTTAAAAGCTTCTGGTGTCAAAGTAGGAAAGCCTGCACCCCCAATCGGTGTTGCCTCCTCTTGAGCCCCTCCATCCTCTACAACCACTTCTTCTACATCCTCAGCCACATGATCCTGAGGTGGGGGAGGGGTTACCTCATGTGCAGCAGTAGCTCGAGCTCCACCCCTGGCGGGTGTGGCTCCAACTCGTCCCCTGCCCCTTCCCCTACCTCTGCCACAAACTTTCAGGTCCGCTGCTGGGACTGCTGGCCTTGCTCCATTATTCCTTGTAGTGACCATCTACAGACAGAAGATTGAATGAGGTTAGATAAAAATTTGTATCACCAGATACCAATTGGAATCGAGTTATAGCACGAAGGAAAGAAGAAAGAGATAGTTTTTCCTAGAGCCCCATAGGCTCTTGAAGAAAAGTACGGATGTCTCTGGACCGTTCCACAAGACTCTACTAGACATGTTTGGTACAACGAGATCAACAAACCTAGGCTTTGATACCATCTTTGTCATGACCCAGCCCGTTGTGTGTGGCACCCACCCAACCCCTGGATAAGCGAACTAATAGAGTTTAGCCCTTGTCTAGAATAACAGCCTAAAACCAATAACAGAAAGTAAACTAGCAATCAAAACAATTCAAAACTAATCATAATCATTATCCTGCGGAAAATCCCTCCTAGGAACTGAAAGTCATGATACCAAACATCAACACCAAATATATAGGATACGGGGATGCAACCCCAAAAGATAAAAATGAAATAGTTTTAAGTCCGAAACAAATGGACTGAAACTCTATAGACAACCCAAGATAGCTCAAAACAAGCAGCTCACCCTTGAAAGTCAGAATCGTCGGTGCTAAATGTGAGGTCGCGTCTCAGTCGCTGGTAGATTTCATGTACTCACCTAAGACAAGCAAGTGCAGTATCAGTACACCACCACTGTATACTGGTAGGATCATCAGCCAGTTTTCAAGTAAACAACATATATAACAGTACAACATATTCAAATAAATATATGGAAAACATGCAACAAGTATACAGGCCCTAGACTACAAGTCTCTACCTACCTTGTCCCAGCATGAAATCCATCTCTTATAGTTCTATACCCCGAACATGAGCCATTAACTATACCTTTCGGTCTAGCCTTGTAATGACCCTTTTCAGTCATTTACACATTTTTGCCTTTCTTGTACCATTAGAGCTTACTTGTAGCGGCCCAAGTCATGTATGGCTTGTAGGGACCGGTAGTTCGGTGCCCGGGCCATTTGTTTGGTCTTTATGGCCGTTCCTCATTTTTGAGCTTCAACTTTGGAAATCGTTGACTTCCAACAACATTCTTGGTAATATCAAAGAATTAAACCAAGGTTCTAGGTTAAAGAAATTCCTTACTCGAAAGTTTGAGTTAAAGAAATGCCTCGTGTAACACCTCGCCCGTTTGGAAGGTTTAAAGTAACCCGTGACTTTGGGGTAAGACTAATAGTTAAGAAGGATGTGTTATGAGGTATTATAATCGCAAAATGTTCGTATGATAAGTTTTGAAGTCAAGCAAGTTGCGAAACAAAAGTCGGAAAAAGTTATTGTAAATTCCTTTAAGGAATTCTCTTCAAATTTGGGTTAAATTTCTTGGGGTGTTTCTCCTTATCTATAAAGAGTTAGTGGGCTCCCAATATACCAAATCGAAGGTCTACGAGTCTAGTTTCCTACGCAATAAACCGTTTGTCCATACAACTACAGAATAGAGAGATATTGATGTTTTTGTAAGACCGCGCAAGCAGACACGTCAAGGTGGGGCCCGCATCCTAAGTCGGTTTTGCTTTATAAAAGGTGTTCCAGCTTCGTTTTAATTCATAAAAATCACCCAAAAGCTTCAGAAAATTAGAGGGAGAGTCCATAAATAATCCATGGACTTTGATCCTTTCAATTCGGAAGTTTAACGGAAGTTGCTCTACGTCGCGAGCTCGTCATTTTGGTATTGTTTTCCCCGTCGATTTCATGGCGTATCTTCATGGGTGTTGATGCAGCGATCCAGCAGGTGTTTTCTGAGTATTTGGCAGTAGCTATGGAGTTATTTTGGTGAGGTATGGATCCCGTATACTTATCTATTTGTTGGATCAAGATTTTAAGCTTCTAGTTATGAAAAGTTGTTGTTGCCGATATCTTGTAGTAGTTTCTTGTTGATTTTGGATCTGTTTGTTGTTCTTGAAAGGAGACAGGTTGTTAATCTTGGGATATTGAATATTTTTCTCAAGGAAATCTCTCTCCTACGACCCTCCTTCGTTATTATATGTTCTAGTATTATTTTATGGATTTCTGAGCCACGAAGTGGTATTTTGGATTTGTGGCTTTGGACAGCCCCTTTATCTTGTTATGTTTGGTTATTGTTGTGGTCTTATGGTTGTGGTAAGGTTCTGGAGGGATTGGGAAATTTTGCCATTCTTTTTGGGATCGCATACGATAGTGATTGGATTGGACAAACGTGATGTATGCCTTGAAATAGTTCCTCGGGAGCTCGTCGCTCCTTGGAGATGTGGTTAACGTATTGTTGTTGGATTTAGCTGCCATTTGTTATTGTTATTGGCCTCATTTTTATGCTTTGGGGTTGGCTGGTCGCGAGTGTGACATTAACACCTTATCAAATGGTTATGGCTCGTTCTTGCAGCCTCGTCGATTCTAGCAATTGTTCCATTACCTTGGTTGATCAGGCTTCATAGAGACGCCTTTGGGGCTTCAGTTGAAAGTATTTGTTTTGTGTGATTCAGAGCTTCCTAGAGTTGTTCGAGTCTGGACGATATCGTTCCCGCAGCTAGTCATCGGATGACAGGTAGGTTATGGTTTTCCCCTATGTAGACTCTGCGTATATAGGCTATAACTGCATTAATTAGCATCCTTGGATGGGTTGTTATAGGTTAGTACCCCAGACCTTGTCCGCCTTTCGTCCGTCTATTTCATACGTTGTTTGTAGTATTCGCGTAGTAATATATATTACCTTTGTGGTCCTGTGTGTCCTTGTATTGACTCTGGAATATAGATGGTGGGCTATTTGGGAATGTCCGCGAGTCCCAGACATAGAGATTATCCTTTTAGGCTGGTTATGTTTGCTGAGTAGCTATTGGGCCTGTGCAGGGCTGATAGGAATTGTTGTGAGCCGTTGGGCTACTTTTATATTTGTGTGCGAGCATATCATCCATGAAAAAGGTTTTCCCCTGCATGTTTTACTACAGTTTTAACTGTGAGCCACTACTGACAGTTTTCCTAAATTTGCATGGCCCTGGGGGCACGTTTTTGGTACTGTTGTTGATAGAAAAGGGGATTTTTGGATATTTCCGCACTGGTTTTATTACTGGTACTAGTATCTGTGGGGCAGAGCAACAAACTTGATTTTATTACTGATTCTAGTCTCTGCGGGGTAGATCACCAGACTTGATTTTATTACTGATATTAGTCTCTGCGGGGCGGAGCACTAGATTTGATTTACTACAGTTTTAGACCCGGTTACGCCCGGGCACCCTTGGAGGGGTTTTTGAGGCATTTTCTACTACTTTAGTCCTGGACGGGGTCTAGGCATGCATACTTGAGACTGGATCTCTATCTTGATCCCGGACATGCTTTCGAATGACATGTCTTGATACTGAGTTTTAGTATGGGGTCGGGGACCTACATGGACCTTGCCTCTCCGGGCCTGGGGCTTCGGGCTGCGTGCGCCGGAGGGAAGGGTATACGGTGGAGTAGAGGTATACAGGCTGAGTCCTTCTATGGAACCTGCCTGCTGGGCCTGATTGGCACCGGAGGAGGTACATACAGAGGTTCTATTTCACATCATATCATATCATGCATTGGATTCCACCCTTATTTTTTGTGTGTTCAGTGTACGCTCTAGTAGTATGGGATGCCGGAGGGTTTGTTTTCACTTGATTGTGTTCCTCGGTTGTATGGGCGGCCGTTGGGACTGTAGGTAGACTATATTTACTCCTGTTTTTACTTAGAGCTTGTCTTGGCACCTGGTTCTTGAAAGATTAGTGATGGCTAGCATGTTGAGGCTTTGGTTGTGGGATTTTTGATTATTGAGAGGGCTTTAGAGTCCTATCTTATTGAGGCACTTTTGTGTGGCCTTCTGAGCAGAGTGTAAGAATCTGGTTCTATTCTTGTGGGAAGCTGAGTGGTATCTCTCGGTTATTGTGGCCTAGTTATTTCATCCTAGGGTTGTACTTGTGAGGTGATTCCCTGGTTATTCTATCATATGATTGGATTGGTGTTATGATTTCCTTATACTGGTTGATTCCATTTTGAGTATGTTAGACTGATCTCCGTCTTTTCCTTCCACTTGAGGTTACCGGTATACCGCTATTTTCTCAACTCTCTCTCTACTTACTTATATTGTTATGCAAGGACTCCAGGTGCGTTCTCCTTTCCTTCACCTGTGATTCTGTGTAATTGTATCTCTGTGCTAGCATTTGTTACTTGAAGCTCTTGGTTATGGATGATCTGTGCTAGCTCCTTGTGCCTTGCTTATTGCCTCAGTGACTGCTTTCTTGCTATCTGTTACTTACTGCTTTTATATCTTATATGCGCTCAGTCGGCCTATGATACCTACTGAGTAACCGTGGTTTTGGTGCTCATACTATACTTCTGCACTTTTTTGTGCAGATATTAGCTGAGCTTTCACCGTTGATCACGTTGGAGACTCGTGCAGCTTTTGGATCTTTGGGACTAGGGTGAGCGCCTGACGGTCGGGGCTTGTCTACATCTCATCTATTGTACTGTTTCTCCTTGTACTTTCGGAGGCAATTTATGTTGTATTTTGTTACTACTAGCACTTGTATCCTATTAGAAGCTTCTGTACTATTGATACCAAGTCTTGGGGTTGGTGTAGTTTCCTTTATGTATTTATATCGAGTTTTGCTTTCGCTTATTTCTGCTTGCTGGTGCATTTTGGTTAGGTAGGAGCCCATTACTAACCATTCTGGGCTACGGGAATTGGTTCGCCTACTGGGGGATTGTAGGTGCCATCATGACTTGAGAAATCGGGTCGTGACAAGCCTGGACCCACCCTGGAATCCCCTCTAGACACATACCAAAAGTAATGCTTCAACCCAGCCTAAACCAAGACCAATACAGCAGTTATACAAAATTCCCGGCCACTCAAGGACGACCAGCAATAACACCTTTAAATAGACAACACGGTCCACTCAGGGAACCAATATCAAGTATCACATTAAGTAAAACAACCTGGTCCATACATGGAACCAATATAATCCAATACAATACAATAATCAATGAAACAATGCAAGATGCAATAAAGTAAACCTGTACCAGGCGTGGTACTCGTGCCAACCGAATGTTATACCCATACCAGGAGTGGTACCCATTCCAACCATTTGTTATACCCGTACCAGGCGTGGTACCCGAGCCAACCGAATGTCAACAACCAAAGTCAATATATGAACACACACAACTTGTAAAACTAATAAGTAAACACCATTCAATCACAGAATGTAAACAGGAACCTAGACTTTCCACACGACTTCCCTAAGCAATGTAATGCATACAATAACTTAGACATGAGTACACAAATATACACATTCACAGAAAATCATAAGCCATCACCTACCTCAAAATGTTCCAAGCTCTATTCGACCCGAGATTTCCCGTGTTCCAGATTCCTCTCCCGTTCTTGGTCTAAAAACAACACACAGTATATATAATTAACACACAAGGCTTGTACATTACCTGGATTATACAAAATCCCCAAACCCCAGGCCACCCATAATCATCCCACCCTTTTCCCAGGCTTTTCCACCATTAATTCTCCTAGTTCTATCATTTTTTACGGATAAAACAAGGAATTAAACAACCTATGATCATATTAATGTACTTTAATCCATACCCAAGAACACACATGCTTGGAATCATCTTCATTCCCCGAATTCCACCATCCTTAGGTTATTCTAACTTTTCCCCAATTTTCCTACTAGCAATTCTACCCGCATAGGAAACGTAATACAAAGATTAAGGAACGAAAACCTTACCTTAGGGAAGAATTTTGACGGAAAAAGGAAGAAAAATGCCTGGAATCGCCTAGCCCTTCTCCCAAAATGAACATGTGAAAAACTAAATGTTTTGGGAGCTGTTTTTGCATTAAAATCCCATTGGCCCACTATAGTGGTCCCGCTATAGAGGTAGGCTGCCACTATAGAGGTCTTAAGTAGGTTGACCGCCTTTTGACCGCTGCTATAGCGGTAATTTCTACCATTATAGCAGTGGCTGCTATCGCGCGTGACCGCACTCATCATGAACAGAATATCCGGAAATCTATCATTTTTGGCCATTTCACAACACACTTGGTTCCACCGATATCCTGAAACAATCTTTTCACGTCAAACGTGATTTCTGGAGTTCTACTTACCCAAATGGGATTCCAAAAAGTCCCCTGGACTCCTTTATGTCTTGGCTACGTGAAAAACTACCTCAATCCAAGACACCTAAACCCATCTTTACCTGGATTTCCCTAGACTCTACCTCACTCCAAAACCGGCCGAGGCTAGCCTAGCCCAAAATTTCAAACTCCCAAATCGGAGTTTTCTAACTCTAAAACTTGGCACGATAGAACTACACATAATGACGGACCCGATCGGTACAGTTTCATTTAGTAATTTTCAACTTTTGCGGTATTTACAATTTTTATGTCAAATATTTATACTTAAAGCACAAGTTATTGGAACATGTATGAACTGTTCCAATAGGTAAAATAGAGATATTGCATTAGCATTTTCTAAAGCACATGCTACCAATTATTGGAACATTTGAGAACTTTCACAATAGGCAAAAATTAATTGTTGCAGTAGCACAATCGATCAATGTGAAAAAATTGTTGCTATAACAATAATAACTGTCACAATTGAGTTATCAAATCCGTTGCAACATATAGTAAAAACCTGTTACAAGACTGTAATAACCGTTGCAATTGAGCAAACAAATTTGTTGCAGCATATAGTAGATACCTGTTGCAAAATACAATAACCGTTGCAATTAAACTGACAAATCCGTTGTTACAAAGATAAAAGAACCATTGTAAAATATCTAATGCAATGGTGATAAATGTTCCAAGTGTCATATGAAATAGCCGTTATTGAGTGATGAATAACTGTTTCTATAGGGGTACCATAAATAATAGTGTTTTGGACCGTTACAATAATCATTGCCATATAGCAATGGTAATGTGAGCTGGTTTGGCGGGCGTATTCCCCGTTGCCATAGTATTCTTGCAATGGGTTTGGGGCCTTTAGCAACGACTTTGGGACTATTCCCAAAGGCACAATTTCTAGTAGTTGCTTGTTGAAACTCATTTGGTCCAATTGATTTTATTACTAATTGTGAACTTCTTGAGTTGTGATGCCTTATGTGGTAAGGTTTACTTCATTCTTGTGTATGCATATCATCTAGAACTTTCCCCGGATGTGATTCAAGGAGAAATCCTAGACGTTGCCTAGCATGGAAGATGACCTTAGGCCCTTTTTGAATGGTCACTTTACCCAAAAGTTCCTTCCCTTATCATTGATACTAGTCAACCCCCTTTGAGCCTTTAACCTTTCCTTGATACCCTATGTTAGACACCTAGACCCTTTTTGCATCCTCTATCTTGTCACCCATTCTCCCTAATTGTTAGAAATGAAAATGTAGGCTAAAAGCCTAAGTTTGGGGATGTATATGAATGAAACAATGAAATGTTGATGTAGGCAAAAGCCTAAGTTTGGGGGTGTATACATTTAATGTTGAAAATAGGAGTTGAGATTCAATATGAGGTAGCACCGTATGCTTACAATGTGAAGTGTTTAAAAGTGTCAAAAAGATAAATGAATGTAAAAGGAAAGAATAGAATGGCGCTACCTCTTAAGGGAAAACTTGGGTTATAAGAGGGAGAAATAAGGTAAAGTTCAACCAAAGATGTGAGCAGTGTGTTTGAATGCTTAATGATAGCATTAGGGAGGTCTAGTCACTTGAGCCTAATGAAATCCTCACCTTATCCCTAACCCATATTGTTTCCCACAAGTCCTTAGTGATTCTGAGTTTTGTAACTCTGCATCAGTGGCGAATTACATGAAGGGCAATCCTATGGTTCGATGTGTGTGCACTTGAACTTATTTGAGAGAGTGAGAGTCTTTGTGTTCTCTTATAATCCCTATATTGTGAATTGTATGATTGTGAGTGGGATTATCTCTTGTGGTGAGTGGCATTGTATCCTTGGAGTGAATAGTAAGTCTTGATATCAATTGGAGGAATGAATGATACAAGTTGTGCAGCGAATCTCGAGGCAAATCTTGAAGGTCAATGACAATGACTTGAGATGCTTGATGATCTTTCTTTGAATGACAAATCTCCTGATTTTGAATGAAAATTGAAATCTCTTGATAAGAGTTTTGAATTATGTAGTTGCCTTGAGCTTGTGATGGTACCAAATGAGATTAGTGCCTTTGTTTGAGTCTTTTATTTTGAGTCTTTTGTTTAGTGCTTTCTTGAGTCGTTGAGTCGGTATAGTCCTTTGTGCAATCCATGTATCTTAAGAAGTTTGAGTCAATCCTTAGCATTATGAGTTCTTTGCTTGAGGACAAGCAATAGTTCAAGTTTGGGGGTCTGATAAGTTGGTTATCTACCAACTTATTTAGATCTTATTCATGAGTTATTGCCTTGATTTGATGTAATTTATGAGGATGTTATGCCTTATTTGTCTTATATGTAGGCACTCTTAATTAATGAAGAAAGAAGAGGATTTGAACCCAAATGAGTCATAAATGGAAGCTACGTCAAGAGATGTCCGGAAGAGAAAAGAACTACTCAGACTTTGCATGGAGACCTGCGGGTCACAAGAGGGCACCTACATTTTGTAGGTACCATCACAAATGGAAGCTTAATCACTGCCTTGGAATATAGGCACATGTGTGCCGCAAGTCACCATGGGCAGCCGCAGGTGCCCGGTGCAGATGGAGATACAAATGAAGGACCAACACTGCCCAAGAGAAATGGCACCTGCATGTTACAAGTCATCATGGGCATCCGCAAGTGCCATCGCAGATCCAGGCGTAAGTGCCCTGAATGGAAAAATGGTCCAAAATACCATTGCATAAGTGGGAAGCTTCCAAAATCCTTTTTGGGATCTGTGCTAGGAATATACTATGATTTTTCCCCAATTGGGATATTGTTCATGGAATACACTTTTTGTAGAGCTTCTTCTTCCTTGAAACTTGTGAGAAAACTCCATTATTGAGATAATATGCATACTTTTGCGAAGTAATTTACAAATTTTAGATAATCATTACTCTAATCCTTGTGGATTCGACCCCGACTCGTATTGGGTTATTGTTTTTGTGATGATCATAGCCACCTTTCTCACAGGAGAGTTGTATTGGGTGTTATCAATGTGGAACTGGATTGTACAAAATGTGATACTGAGATTGAGCACCGAAATATGTATCATGAATTGGTACAGCATAGAAGAGTATGCGATCCGTACTTTGAATGTGCTTAAAATGTGAGATATGCAAGCTATATAATAACTAAGCATGCTGGGAATACTGATAAGTTGTACTGAAATACAAGTTAAGTGCAAAAACTGAACTATAATACAATGGCATAATCAAGATATGCATAAAAGACAATGTGCAAATACACTCTGAAAAGTCATAATATAATGAGGTGTAATTGAACTGAACTGAGGTCCAAGTACACTTATACTGAGTCTGAGTCTGTGGGAGAGTCTATTAACCAACATAAACCATGTGAGCTAAATGTAGAGTCCAATGTATACGCCCCATCAGAAGGACCCTATATACCTTTCCATGGTATATAGGCATGGCTGATGTGATCACTAAACTGAGCCCAATTGGGGGGATAAATAGAACTATGGTGGCACGTAGTTCTAGAACTTTGGGTGAAACAAGGATCCTAATCCAACTCGGTGCTAAGTACTACTCCCAACTGATTATACCGATAGCTCAAGTAAAACTAGTGTTCTGAAAATAGGGTCAGAACTTAGTTAATCAGAAATGGTTTCTAAAAGAAGTATCACTAAAAACTGATCATATTCTATTAGCACTAGATTCTGATATTCTGAGTTAAATTCTGAAGGAAGAACTGTTTTATATGAAAATACTATAAAATCAAGCTAAGTATCAAATCGTGAAATTCTATGTCATGCAGGATACCAAAATCATGGAAAACATATGCTATGTACTATCATAATCATGGAAACCAGAAAAGTACTGAATAAAAAGGAAATTCATAAGCTAGGTATGAACCCTAGACTCATAATCCATGAACTTGAAGTTTAATTGAAAACCTTTTGGGACACACGGGTGGAAGAGTACCTATTATTGAAATCCCACATACCTAGACTGAAGAAATCTTGGACTGAAGGCTTGAGAATCTGACTTTGAGGAGAACCCTAGGCTGGAGCTTGAGTGTGTTCTTTTCTTTCTGACTTAGAGTTTCTAATTGTGAGAATGAATAATAATATTATTGATTAGTCTCTAATCCCACCTAATAGAGGTTAAAAAACTCATGGGAATAGAGCTTTGAGGTAAGAAAAAGACCACACTGCCTCTGACTTAAGAAATAAAAAGGTGCGGAAATTTCCGTCGAACAGGTCGCTTCACGGTCTATGGGAAGTCCCATGGCTCATGGCATTGACCATTGGACTAGAGGGGGACTAGGTGGTCCTTTGGACCAATTCTATGGTTGGTTCCAGGGCTCGTGGGCCCTACTACAGCCTATGGACCAACTCATAGAGTTGATAAGGTCAGGAGGACTCACTAGACGTCTCACACGGTTGGTCCCATAGCTCGTTGGACTTCCCACGGCTCGTGGACCTTCTCGTGAGGCCTGGGAATATCATAAACAACTCTAAGTGTTGGTCTGGATGCCAGTTCAATTTTGAGGTATTATAGTATCTCCCCCTTGGGATCATTCATCCTCGAATGAGGACTAACTAAGATGAGATGGAAGGGAAAGAGCTGTAATCCCACTAAATGAGTTCTAAAATTTGAAGTATTTACATAATAACGGATTTTCGACTGAAATATAAACTGAGTTGGATTCATGAGACATATATGAATACTGAGAGCAAATGAATGGAACATGAAACTAATGAGAATACTAAAGAGGAAATTGTTATGTCTAATCGTTACTGAACTGGAAGGAAAGAGGCGAGGTTACTTGGATGTTATATCTGCTTCTACTTCTTAAGTAGCTCCCTTAACTAACTGGGTCCTCTAAAGGACCTTCACCGAAGCAACTTTCGTATTCCTCAACTTATGAACCTGATGATCAAGAATCTTAACTGGGACCTCTTTGTAAAAGAGACTATCCTTCACGCCCACACTCTCTAATGGTACAATTGAGGCTGGATCACCAATGCACTTCTTCAACAAGGACACATGAAAGACTTGGTGCACCAATGCTAACTCTGCTAGAACCTCTAACTCGTAAGCCACATTGCCGATTCATCTCAAAATCCTATAGGGACCTACATATCAGGTACTAAGTTTTCCCTTCTTACCGAATATAATTTCTCTCTTCATAGGTGAAACCTTCAGAAACACCCAATCATCAACTGCAAACTCTAAATCTCTTTTTCTGATATCTGCATAAGATTTATGACGACTCTGAGTAGTTTTCAACCTCTCCCAAATGAGCTGAACCTTCTGCAAAGTTTCATAGACTGAATATGGACCTATCAATATAG
Organism: Jaltomata sinuosa; assembly: GCA_003996215.1. NCBI lineage: Eukaryota > Viridiplantae > Streptophyta > Magnoliopsida > Solanales > Solanaceae > Jaltomata > Jaltomata sinuosa. Next base: position 51,215 of record QJPP01005256.1, read on the forward strand.
CTTTACCTGCCTCAAACCATCTAATAGTAGATATACATCTCCTCCTATAAAGTTCCTTATACAAAGTCATCTGAAGGCTAGAATGAAAGTTGTTATTGTAGGTAAATTCTATAAAAGGTAAGTGATCATCCCAATTACCTTTAAAGTCAATCACACAAGCCCTCAACATCTCCTCTAAAGTTTGGATGGTACGCTCTGCCGGGCCATCTATCTGCAGATAAAATATCGTGTTGAGATTCACCCAAGTGCCAAGACCTTTTTGGAAAGACTCCAGAACTAGAATGTGAACTAAGTGCCCCTATCTGAGATGATAGACAAGGGAACTCTATGCAGTTTGACCAACTTGCAGTTATTGAGTCTGGCATATCCTCTATCGAATCAGTAGTCTTGACAGGTAAGAAATGGGCTGATTTTTTCATCCTTTCTACTACCACCCAAATAGAATCATGTTGTTGGTGAGTACGAGGTAAACCTGTAACGAAGTCTTTATTAATCACTTCCTTCTTCTAAGTAGGAATGTCAATATCCTGAGTCATACCCCCCGATCTCGGATGTTCTACTTTCACCTCTAGAAGTTTGGACACTTAGCCACAAAATTTACAATGTCCATCTTCATTCCATTCCACCAACATACTTCCCATAGGTCATGGTACATCTTAGTGGAACCTGGATGGATAGAATATTTGTAGTTGAGAGCCTCTATCAAGATTTGTTGCCTCAACCCATCTACATCTGGAACACATAACTGACCCTAATAATGAGGCACACTATCTCCCTATTGGGAGAAAACCTCTACTCTCTACTAGTGGATGGCACCCTTCAACTGATGCAAGATAGGATCATTGTCCTATTTCTCCTTCACCTAAACTACTAATGAAGATTATGAGCCATTATGAACTATAATACCACCATCAGCTGAATTTGTAAGGCAAACCCCTAGGCGAGGAAGACTATGAACATCCCTAGCTAACTCTTTCTTTTCTTTTTCAACCTGTGACCCTCTACTCATAGACAACATGTTAAGTGCATCAGCCACTACATTGGCCTTACCCAGATAGTAAAGCACACTCATGCCATAATTCTTAAGAATCTCAATCCACCTTCTTTATCAAAGATTCAACTTCCTTCTGAGTGAACACATATTGGAGGCTTTTATGATTGGTAAACACATCCACATGGACACCATACAAGTAGTGTCTACAAATTTTATAGACAAAAACCACTGTTGCTAGCTCAAGATCATGAGCCAGATAGTTCTTATTATGAACCTTAAGCTGTCTAGAAGCATAAGCAATGACCTTGCCATGTTGTATCAAAACACAACACAAGTACACTGTAGATGCATCACAATAAACGATAAAGCCATATGAGCCTTCTGGTAAAGTCAAAACTGAAGTTGTAGTCAATATGGTCTTCAACTCCTGAAAATTCCTTTCACAGTCATCAGACCACTGAAACTTAACCTTCCTCTGAGTCAACTTGGTCAATGGGGTAGCAATAGACAAAAACCCTTCAACAAATCTCTTGTAGTACCCGACTAAGCCCAAAAAGCTCATAATATCTGACAGAGAAGTGGGTCTAGGCCAGTTCTTTACTGCCTCTATTTTTTGTGAATCTACCCGAATGCCCTTACTGGACACCACATGACCCATAAATGCAACTGACTTCAACCAAAACTCACACTTACTGAACTTAAAAAATAACGGGATATCCTTGAGAGTTTGTAGAACAACCCTCAAATAGTCTTCATTCTCCTCTTCGCTCTGCGAGTAGACAAGAATATCATCTATAAAGACAATGAAGAACATATCCAAGTATTGTTTGAATACCTTGTTCATCAAGTCCATACAAGCTGCAAGATAATTTGTAAGTCCAACAGATATAACTACAAATTCATATTGACCATACTGAGTTTTGAAGGCTGTCTTTTGAATGTCACATTCTCTAACTCTGAGCAGATGATAACCGAACCTGAGATTGATCTTAGAGAAGTAACTAGCAGGATACTTGTTCTCGATTATAACATTGTTCAACTGATAGTAGTCAATACACATTCTGAGAGAACCATTTTTCTTTTGCACAAAGAGGATTGGATCACCCCATGGGGAAATACTGGGTATAATGAAACCTTTATCTAAAAGGTCCTACTACTGATCTTTCAATTTCTTAAGCACAGCTGGAGCCATTTTGTAAGAAGGAATAGATATAGGCTACGTATCTAGAAGAAGGTATATCCCAAATTCTACCTCCCACTTAGGAGGGACTCTGGGTAAATCCTCTAAAAACACTTCAGGGAACTTACTGACTACTGGAACTGACTTGAGAGATAGGGTCTCAGACTCAGCATCCTGAACCTGAACTATATGATAAATTCACCCTTTTGAGATCATCTTCCTAGCCTTAAGGTAAGATATGAAATGACCTATAGACATAGAGGGACTACCTGCCACTCTAAGACAGGCTCATTCGAAAACTAAAATCTTACGACTCTGGTTCTGCAGTCTACTAAGGCATAAAAGGCATGTAGCCAATCCATACCAAGAATGATATCAAAATCAATCATATCTAATTCTACTAAATAAGCTGAGGTGACTCTATGGAGGACTAAGACTGGTCAATTTCTATACACCCTCTTTGTTATGATTGACTCACCAACTGGAGTGGAAACATAAAAGTGTTCTAGAAGTTGTTCAAGACTAACTCCAAATATATATGCAACATATGGGGTCACAAAATATAGTGAAGCCCCAGGGTCTAATAAAGTATACACTTCATGAAAAAGACTTGCAACATACTAATGACTACATCAAGTGAGTTATCTTGGTGAGATAATATGGCATAGAGACAGTTTTGGCGCTGACTTTCGCCTGTGCCAGGAGTAGTACCCTGCTAAGTTGTGCAACCTGCTGGAGCTACTGAAGTAGTAGACTGAGCCCTATTACCCCATCCCCACATCCGGTGAAGGTACAGTTCCTCAATCTGTGGCCAGTCTGACCGCATCTAAAACAACCCGCTCGGCCAGCAAGGTACTCACCAGGATGGTTCTTACAATACTTAGGACATGCTGGAAAAGTGTGACTTCCTATAACATTGCCCTGAGACATTGAGCCTGATGCTCTATTCCTCTGATCATATTGAGGTCTAGGTGGTGGAGCACTAGCTGAAGAAGGTGCTAGTCTAGATGACCTCTGCTGGAAGGAAGACTTGCTCTCACCACCAGTTCTCTGCTGATTATACTTAAAGTTACCTGTTTTAGCCCTCTTATTTTATCACTCCCTCTCCTTTAGTTTCTCCTAATAAATCTGTTAGACATGAAACATTAGTTGAAAGATGTCTATATCTCCAATCAATATAGCAGTTTTTCACTCTTTCTTCACTAAGTCAGAAACACCAAAAACAAACTTACTCATCTTAGCCCTTGGCTCGGCCACTATCTCTGGAGCGTACCTAGAGATCTGAGTGAATTTCAGCCCATACTATTTCACTAACATAGATCCTTGCCTCAAGTTTACAAACTTTTCATCCTTTGCCTCTCTCAGCTCCCTTGGGAAGAATCGATCTAGAAAATCTCCAATAAAATTATCCCAAGTCATAGAAGTTGCATTCCTACCCCTACTATCCTTCCACTGAGTGGACCAAATATGAGCCACATCCTTGAGCTGATAGGAAGCTAGCTCCACACTTTCAGTTGTATGTAGCATAACTTTAAGGATCTTTCTCACTTCATCAATGAAGTTTTATGGATCCTCATCTACCTTTAACCAAAGAACTTTGGTGGTTTTATATGGACGAAATATCTAACCCAAGGAGCAGCTTACCCATCATTTGGGTTAATAGGACATGTGCCTATTGGTTTGCCTAGTTGGTCATAGCCTGAGCAAATATTTGAATGGCGTTATAAAATTCAGCATTCGTAACTTCATGGTCTCAAACTGGAGGATTATCATTGTGAGCATTATTTCTTCCCAGGGGAATGATCTGAAATATGTAAAGCATGGATTAGAAAGGTAAATAGAGTTAAACTCTATTGCATAATATTGAACATGAAAGAAGGGAAGAAATGTCGTGTAGCCTCCCTCTCATAAGTGTAGCGTGCTTCACACCCATGAAAAAGACTCTACTTAACGCAGCTTTCAGACACCCTAGGACATCTTAAACTTGATGCTCTGATATCAAGTTTGTCATGACCCGAGCCTACACTTTGGACGTAACATAGTGCTTAGAGCCATAGTGACCCTAAGCTAACCCATGGCATGGCATAATACTAAACTTTCTATATAGTTAAATTGAGTGGAAGCTAAACTCAATTACATAAACAATTGATGAAATAGACTGAGTAATTTCTGAAATAGAAGTACTTCTGAAATAGTAATTCCCAAAATGAGAAAAGCTAAACATCTGACTCTATGTTTGAAAGTCTCTTCTACTGATGAGCTGTTGGAAAAAGCCCCCATCTAACTCTAAATACTAAAATTAAAAGTACTAAAGAAAGCATTATGAATACTCACCCTTAGATGATGAGAATTCACTACTGGTAGTCGTTGATGTGGCACTGGGTCATACTAATCATGATGTTAAGACTGAGCACCGAAACTTATATCATGAGATGATATAGTATAATGGAGTATGTGATCAATACTTTGAATGTACTGAACATATGAAATATGCAAGCTATATGATAACTAAGCATGCTAGGAATATTGATAAGTTGTACTATAATGCAAGCTAAGTGCAAAATCTGAACTATAGTACAATGGCCCAATCAAGATATGCATAAAAGATAATGTGCAAAGATACTCTAAAACATTATAATATAATGAGGTGTAATTGAAATGAACTAAGGGCCAACTACATATATAATAAGTTTGAGTCTGTGGAAGAGTCTATTAATAGACATAAACCACATAGTAAACTTGAAGTCCAATGTATATGCCCTATCGGGAGGACCCAATATACTTTGATAGGGTATATAGGCATTGTTGATATGATCACTGAACTGAGCCCAACTGGGGGGCTAAATAGACCTATAGTGGAACAGAGTTCTGGGACTTTGGGTGAAACTAGGACTCTAGTCCAACTCGATGCTAAGTATTACTCCCAACTGATTATACTGATAGCTCAAGTAAAACTAGTGTTCTAAAAACTGGATCAAAACTTTGTTAATCTGAAATGGCTTCTGAAAGACTATATGACTGAAAACTGATCATATTCTATTTATACTAGATTCTGATATTCTGAGTTAAATTCTGAAGGAAGAACTGTTTTATGTGAAAATACTATAAAATCAAGCTAAGTATCAAATCATGAAATTCTATGTCATGCAGGTTACCAAAATTATGGAAAACATATGCTATGTACTGTCATTATCATGGAAACCATAAAAGTACTGAATAAGAAGGAAATTAATAAGCTAAGTATGAACCCTAGACTCATAAGCCATGAACTTGAAGTTCAACTGAAATGCTTTTGGGATACAAGGGTGGAAAAGTACCCATTGTATAAATCCTACATACCTGGACTGAAGAAATCTTAGACTGAAGGCTTGAGAATCTAACTTTGAGGAGAATCCTGGGCTGGAGCTTGAGAGCGTTCTTTTCTTTTTGACTTAGAGTTTTTAATCATGAGAATGAAGAATAATATAATTGATTAGCCTCTAATCCCACCTAATAGAGTTTAAAACATCATGGGAAAAGAGCTCTGAGGTAAGGAAAAGACCACACTGCCTCTGAATTAAGAAATGAAAAGATGCAAAAATTTCCATCGGACGGGTTGCCTCAGAAGTCCCACTACTCATGGCATTGACCATTGGACTGGAGAGGGGGGCTAGGTGGTCCTCTTGATCAATCCCACAGTTGGTCCCATGGCTCATGGGCCACACAATATCCCATTGACCAACTCGTAGAGTTGATGAGGTTAGAAGGCCTTACTGGACGACTCCCACAATTGGTCCCATGGCTTGTGAGACTTCCCACAGCTCGTGGCTCTACCCGTGAGGCCTGAGAATATCAGAAACAACTCTAAGTGCTAGTCTTGATGTTGGTTCAAATTCTGAGGTGTTACAGATCCTTGGAAACAGGAATGAATGATCTTGTTTCCAAGAATAAGGTAAAGTTATAGTTGTCTTCAATTGATTTTGGCATGAATTTCTTCTTCAACTTGATTTCTTCCAGAAGTGATTAGAGGATCATCTTCAAGATTTCCTTAATATCCAATATTTGATTTGTAATTACATCCTTTGTTACTTGCTTTCATATAAATAAAATCATGTCGAGATTTGAGCTTCCTTAATTGGTTTTAATAATGATTAAGACCATTTGGTACTTGTTTCTTTAGTTTTCCTTGGTACTTGTTTCCTTAAGTGATTGCAGCATCAATTAAGCCCTTTTTGGCACTTGCTTCCTTAAATATTCTTGATACTTGTTTGCTTTGACCTTGCATCTTTCCTTGTTTGCTAGCATCCATAGAATTTCCTTTTGTTCTGCCAATTCTACATGGATTGGATCTTCCACCTTATTTTCCTGGACAATAAATTAGTTATCATTAACATCAACCACTAACCATCTCTCCCTTTTTGATGATGACAACTTTTAAAAAAAATAGTCAATGTTCTTGTTTGAAAGATTTCTTCGTTGGTTGACTTTGGAGGGATTTGCTCCCTCTGTTTTTGTACTCTCCTATTTAAAAATTTCACTTGTTTTTATGCTTATATTTCTTCCCCTTTGACATCAGCAAAAAGGAAATTACAAAAAAGTAATAGCTAGAAACTAATAAATTAAAGGATGCATCAAAGAAAGCATTAATCGATAGAAATAGGTACCCTAGAAACAAGCATTCAACTGAACTTAAGTTCAGTTGAAAAAAATTCATCTAAAACATAGTTTAATACAGTCATCCAAAATAAGAAGTCATTAGCGGCGTAAGAAATAAGCGAGAGTGTTAACAATGGAATCCTTCATCGCCTCAAACTTAGTAGAGATGGAGATAAGGATATCTTATGTGCTAGTCTAAATGTTTTTAGTCACCTTCACATCCTCTCTGATAACTTGATCCATCTTGATGCGAAGTCGAGCAACATCAGTCCCTAGTTCTTAGATTGCATCCTTCACTTTTTTCCATTTGAAACTATGTAACAACCAAGATGTCTTTGAAGAATTCAAGTTTGGCATCCATATCAGCCAGCTTAGCAAGAATTTCACATGATTGGATGGACATAAAAGTATCAGAGGAATTATAGGGTTTGGATTTGGAAGGAGAAGCAACAATAAAATCATCAATTTTAGACTTGCGAACCCAAGAATTTTTAGATGAACATAACCCATACTTACGAAAGCTCTAGAGTTGTAGAATTGTTTGATATACAGATGAGGGATAATACTTAAATTGATGTTGTTAGCTTCCATGATGCGAGAGATGAGCATGCCATAAGAAAAACTAGTAGGATTAGAAGCAATATCTACCATATAGTTAATGATGAAGGAAGAGAGCTTGAGCTTACGCTCAGAGACAAGACAGTAGGTAATGAGAGTATTATGCTAAGTGAGAGTAGATTAAGAACATTCATCAAGAAAAAGAGTAGTGGCAATAATGTGAGCAATAACTTTGATTTGAAAAGATAAATCAAGATTCTAGGGCAATGTGTCTCTTGGCGTGTTCAAAGAAAATCTCAAATTTAGTAGGCCATGAGTTTTTCAACTAAGCAGAGTAACTAAAGCAGTGTATTTTGAATATGGAATCAAAGATTACATAGTCAAAAAAAATATGTGTACCAAGAACCAGAGTTTCAAGTTCACCAAACATTGATGATATGAGATTTTCATAAAACAAGTGAATAAGATGTTCATAAGCAATTTTAGGAGTGAAAGAGAAACTATTTGCCCAATCCTAAAATTCAAAGAAATCTTTAATGATACATTGAGGAGAGAAGATATCTAGATCAAAAACCCTACCATGCACCAGAGTTTTGTCATTGAGATATTGGTGAAGGGTTTCATTCAATGAACCCCAAAAGTCCATCTTCTCATCCAGAGAACTGTCAAGGTCAAACTTGAACTTCTTCTTTAAATTAACATAGTCATCAATGTCACCAAGACGTTTTTCCATAAGATATTGAGAGAAATCGAACGTCATAAAAAGAGTGGAGTAATTTGAGATATCTGAATCAATAGGCACAGGGGAAGAAACTTTTTCCTTGCCTTTGTTTTTTGGTGCTTTTATGAGTGGACAATGTAGAATTTTTCTGATTTATCCATTAGAGAGAAAAGAAATATTTACCTGAGAGGAGATGAGAGAAAAGTAATGTAAAAGAGAGAGATTTTAAGTACAAAAATTGAACAGAGAAATGAAAGTGGAGGCGTTTGGGTTATTAGAAGATGGTCAGGGGAAATGATGTAAAAAGACAGTTAATAGAGAGGAATGAAGAGACGTAATAATTATCATATTATATTAAAAATAAGAAGCTCTAATGTGTAAAGTTGAATTACCTAAATGCCCATCAAAAGCTAAACCACTATTTTTATCATTTGTTTAAACATTATTCTTTACTTTTTAATATTTACTGCAAATGTATTATTCTGTCAAACGTAAATGAGTTATAGTATAAATCATTATTAATTCCTATAAAAAATCATATTGCTATCCAGTTCATTTCTAAAATACAGATAATTTGCATAGTTAGTGATCTGAAAGGGCTTTAGAAGAACAAGAGTCAATAAAAACTCCTAGAATTTAAGAGTCATAAATGCTAAAATAATGCAAACTAAATGATTCTTTTTAAATGGATACTTGAATCAAGTTTTTCCCATTTAATCTTAAACTAAAGATTTTGAAGAGCTACAGATAAATCAATATATCTTGAATTGCAGACACAAATTTGTTAGCTTGGGTTCTTCCTCTAGAGATTTCTACTCCTCTTGTAAAGTTTCTTCTTGTCTCCTTCTTTTTTTTCAATCTTATATTCTTTGTGTGTAAGAGTTTGAATAGTTTATTTAACTATTTATATGTTTCTTAAATTATAAAATATCTCACCTTAAATTCTAATTCATTATTTATGTTTGTTTCTCTTTCAGGATTTTTTTGTTACTATTTTGTGGACTATGCAAAATTTATAGTAAGATTTACCTAATTCAAAGTTTAGTAGTAAATGTAAAAAATTCTGTTTCTATGAAGTGGAATATGCCATTATCAATTGAATACATATGATGCAACCAGTGGACAACCCAGGTTAGAATTGAGTTCCACCCACCTTGCTAGCCACTATTCGTCTCAGCTTTCTCTTAACTTGCACATTGCATGAGCTACTTCATGCAAGTCTCTTTTTTATCCAAAAAACATAGCATACTAAAACACCCTGAGAATGTTGATGATCTTTCACAACCTTTGAAAATAATATTATTTCTTCAAATTAAAATTGTCGTGTAGAGATGTAAAAACACTATCATATTATGTGTGTGTATTTGTGTGTGTATCTAGTGCTATTTGTCTTGAGGTAAATTTATATTCCCAACTAATTAATAATTATACATATTACGTTTCTAAATAAAATATTACCGAAATCCAAATGGACACGATGGAAAGAGAATTGTGTTTCTAATTAAATCTCTATTGATTCCTCTTGATTTTGTATAAATTAAATCAGTAGTTGAGGTGTCTATATTCATGAATTCATATGAAGAGAAAAGATATGAAACAGAAATATTTAGTTCCAAGTTCTAGGGAAAGCTACATAATCTCTCCGGGCTAAGAAATTGTTCTATAAAATAAAAAAGACCTTTTTTCCTACTTAGTGCATACTAACCTAGCATGTTTTTAACCTGACACGTACTCTGAACTGCTTTATTGTATTCAAGTAAGTGATTACTGCTTTAAAATTTATAACGAGATTGTATTTTTTGTATTTGATTTGTGAAGCCGGTATGATATTTCTCTTATAAATTACGGAACACAAAACCTATATTTTATTTATATGAATGACATTTGATCTTTGTATATTTGGTGAGGCATATGTTTGGTCTTTCAACGTCATTAGGCTATGATTCGAGAATAATAACAAAGCATATAACAAGTTTGGAGTCTTCAGTTTATTTAGCAACACCAAAAGGAACTTTGAGGAGGATGAATTCATATTCAAGTATGACACCACAATTGTATGACAACAACTAAGTTTTGTTACCTTATAATATTTACGTTTTCATTGCTTTGAAGTTATACATGGGATCTAATATGATAAATATTATAATTTCATCCTTATTTTTAAAGTAAGAAAATAGAAAAAATGAATTGATCGAGGTTAAGTTGGTATCACATAATAAAATATCATTAATGGAGGAAAAGATTCTAGATTATTCGAAGAGATACTCTGAGCAAACAAAATCTTTCTTCAAGAAGGACTTTTGTAAAGATATCAGTTAATTGAAAATTAGTGCATACAAACAATAAATTAAGATCACCATTAATAAAATAATCTCTAACGAAGTGATGTTTATTATCTATATGTTTTTCTCTAAAATGAGGCATAAGATTTTTTAAAAAACAAAAAGCACTAGAATTATTACAAAAAATTTGAATAGATTTATAGGTTAGATCATAATCACTTAGTTGGTAAATCATCCATAATAATTAAACAGAATTACCCAATGCCAATGTATTTAGCTTCAATTGTGAAAAGTAAAACAAATCCTTAATTCTTACTATTCCAGGAAATTAAAAAAATTCCTAAAAGTTTACATGTTCCACTTGTACTTTTTCTATCATCCTTGTCATATGCAAAATCAACATCCGGTAGCCTTCCTGCTTAAAGGCACTTACTTTAGGATACCACAATCCATATAAAATGGTGCCAATAATGTATCGAATGCTTTGTTTAACTGCAGTAATTTAAGAGTCTTTAGGAGCTAACTAAAATCTAGCACACACGTAAACACTAAACATAATATTTAGTTGACTTACAGTGAGATAAAGTAGAGAGACAATTATACATTGATATTTTATTTCATTTACTGATTTACTTTTATCATCTTTATTGAGAGAACATGTGGAACTCATTGGTATTTCTAATGCTTTAGTATTAGTCATTCCAAATTTTAGAATGAGTTTTTTGGTATACTTACTTTGACAGATAAAGATCCTTTGTCAATTTGGAGGATTTGCAGTCCAAGAAGAATGTTAACTCACCTATCATACTCATTTTAAATTCACTTTGCATAAAATTAAAAAATTTCTTACACAATGAAGAGTTGGTACTTCCAAAGTTGATGTCATCAACATATATTTGAATAAGAAGATTTCATGGGGAGGATCTTTTAATAAGGAAAGTTGTATTAATCTTTCCTCTTGAATAATCATGATCAACCAAAAAAGTAATTAAATGATCGTACCAAACTCTAAGAGCTTGTTTAAGATCATATAAGGCTTTTGACAGTTTGAAAATATGATATAGATATTTCGAATGTTCAAAACCAAAAAGTTGTTTACAAAAACTTGTTCTTCAATTAAACCATTTAGAAAATCACTTTTAATATCCATTTTAAAAAGTTTAAAACATTTATAAGATGCACATGCAAAAAGAATGTGAATAGATTCTACCGGGCAACAGAAGCAAATATTTCATCATAGTCTGCTCATTCTTATTGTGAGTACCCTTGTGCTACTAGACGAAATTTATTTTGAATTATTTCTCCAGCCTCATTTAATTTATTTCTGAAATACACATTTAGTTTCAATAATTGATGTCTTGTCTGGCTTAGAAACCAGCGTCCAAACTTGTCTTTGACCCAGTAATTATCGTTAAGAGCTTCATTACTTTTCATTGGTTCAAGTTGAGATCTGAGAGCTATATTGGCATTGTTTTTTCTTGAAGCTCTAGTTCTCATTCCTTCACTTGAATCTCTACTAATGGAATTCTTTGGATAATCATGTTAACTTCTCCATTCATTTCAAATTCTTTCGATATTTATAGAAGTTTGATTTATTTGAGCATCAGTCGACTTGGCAGAGATGCTTGCTTCTTTCATCTTTTTTCTGGCAACATGGTCAATCAGAAATAATTATGTTCACAATTCTTCATTCACAGATGGATAAAGTGCTCCTGCTTTTTAAAGCTAGTGCACTAACACTGTTGTGTGGGCTTGCTAGTTTTCACATTAATGAGACAAATCTTGTAGAAAGATGATATCTCTGTCCCTTTACTAGTTACCTATTTCTAGGCAAAAATCTTCACTTTCATTGAGGGAAACTTATTGAAGTCTAAAATCTACTTTAAACTCTTTGAAATTAGACAAAGGGAGGACAAACTGGAGCTTAATGTTTATACTATTCATGAGTTGCCTACATGAATATCCTTTGTAAAAGGATCAGGAGTACTGAGTTAGGCGAGATCCTTTGATGGAGCAACAATTATATGAGAATTTTCAACTTTTTCATCATCTGTAAAAAAAAATCTCGACCAAATGATTAGGATCGTCGAAAATCACATGAATAGATTCTTTAATATTTAAAGTATGTTTATTTATACTTTATAAGATCTACTAGAGTTTGAGTATCCAAGAAATATACCTTCTTCACTTCGAAGATCAAACTTATCAATATTTTCTTTCTCGTTATTATGCACAAAGCACTTACACCCAAAGGATGAAAGAACTTAAAGTTTGACTTCTTTTCATTCCATAATTCATATGTGGTCTTTTTAAGAATAGATCTAATCAAAAATTTATTTAGAACATGACATGATGTGCTTACTGCTTCTACCCAGAAATAATGTGGCAGTGAATGTTCAACAATCATAGTTCTTGTCACTTTTTTGAGAGTTTTGTTCTTCCGTTCAACAACTCTATTTTATTGAGGAGATTGATGTGAGGCTAGAAGTCATAATTTTATACTATGATTTACCTTATATTTTACTTGTTTTAACATGATTTTGAGCCTACTTATATGAAATACACTTACGTAGCTTGTCTTGGTGGGTAAGATGAAGAACGAGGGATTTTTCACAGAATTAGAGTATATTGCAGTAATAATTTAGCTTTGAGGTCTAACCAGGAGCCAAATATATTGATCCAAAGTATGTACAAAGGTGTTGGACCAAGATGGGAGCTTAATGGATGCAAAACATGAAGAAAAGGCAAAAAAATACACTACAGAAAGGCCTTTCTAATGCAAAATGGTGCCCTCAACTCGCCTAAGCATGTGGAATGCCCAAATGGCCTATCGAGACACCCAGGGTGCCACCCCAGGATCTATTACAGTACTATTTCCAGCCAAAATTAGCCTGAAGCAATCTAGATGACCCCGAACCGATCTGGACCCTTTTTTAACTCTATAAATACTATTGTTTTTAGACAATTTTCATAACGCTCAGCAGAGGGAAACATACGTAACGTGAGAGGAAGATGTACACTTAGGATTTTCTTCTCATTTCATTACTTTTCATCATTGAATTTCTATATATTCATGAATTGGTTATCTTGTAATTAGTTCATGAGTAGCTAAACTTATAATATCTAGGTTTGTGGTTAAATACATGAAAGTTGTGATTTAAATATTATATTGTTTGGTTTGATTTCCATTATTTTATTGAGTTATTTATCTTCTCTTGGTCTTAATTGTTGAAATCTTGATAACATATCAAACACTTTCTATGGTACATAATTTGGACTAGGAATAGAAAAATCATGCATGCAATAAGGGAAGGTAGTGTTGAAGATAATGATCAAATAGAATATAAGGAGAGTGTACGTTAGCTGATTTTGTTAGAGTTAGTAGAGTTAGAGTTAGCCTACGCTTTGCCTCGGTAATTGTACTAGTTTTCTAGTAGTAGTAAACATTTACTTTTATATGTAGTTGCCTAGTGATACAACTCTAAGTTTTTTATCACGCTCTGAGGCTAGCCCCTAGATGTATCACGGGACGTAGGATCATAAGTGACCCTAAGCTAACCCTGAAACTGGCATATCACAAGCATTCTGAAATAACTTTAAGAAAACGGAAGCATAACTGAATAAATCATAAATGAAAGGAATAATAATTCTAAATTATCTAGAATGATTGTCGGTCTGAAAATCAACTGAACTACATAAGCTGAAGTCTGGCTCTATGTCTGAAAGCCTCTATACTGATGAGTTGCTAGGACAAGCCCCCAGCTAACTCTAAATACTGAAAGTAAAGACAAACTAACTAACTCAAAAAGCATGTAAAAGATATGTCCTCGGATAATGAGGACTCACCATTGACAGTCACTGCTACGGCACTGGGGCGGACTAACCACGAGGCTGAAGCTGAGAACCTGAACCTGCATCATGATAGGATGCAATATATAAAGTATGCGTTAGTACTTTGGATGTACTGAGCATGAGGGATCGAAGCTAACTAAATATGTAAACATGCTAAAATACTGAAAAGCTATAAAACTGAACTATATTATAGTACATAGGCCCAAGACATAGTCATGCATAAAAGAGCTGAAATGCAAGAGTAATCTGAAGACATACTAAAAATGTGATACAAGTATAATCTGAGGGCCTGAGGTACTTTACTAAACCAATATTGTGGGAGAGCCTATTAACCGACATAAACCACGTGAGCTAAATATGGAGTTCGATGTATACGCTCAATCGAGAGGACTCAATATGCCTTGCCAGGGTATAAAGGAATGACTGTGGCATGATAACTAAATCTGATGCCCAACAGAGGGGACTTATAAACCTACGTTGGAACTTAGTTCTGGGACCTTAAGGGTACGCTGAACCCTGGTCCAACTTGGTGCTAAACACTACTCCCAAACTGAATACTAATAGGTCATTTTAAACTGGAGTCCTGAGTTTCAGAAACAGAACTAAGTTAGCCTGAAAGTATTATTTTTTTGAAATACTGCAGTAACCTGAAAACTGACTGAATTCTTGTTTTTAACTCAAAACTAGTAACCTAAGCTCAATCTTGTAGCAAGCTAATACATGGGAACATACTACAAATTAGGGCTAAGTTCTTGATTTCTCAAAACCTTGTAAAAATCCATCCAGTTCAATATAAGCAATATATATATATACTTCATTAAAACAGGATGAAAATCACGTATAAATCAAGAAGATGGATATCTATAGCAATCTACTAAAAAGGGGTAAGAACCCTAGTTTCAAAACCATGAAGATTACTGCAAAAGCTTGAGATTTTTGTGGATAAGGGAGAACTAAACCCTTATTAAATACCCACATACCCGGAAGAAGATTCTACGGATGAACCTTTGGATTCGGGGCTGAACTTAAAGAAAACCCTCTTGCTTTCTCTTGAGAGAAAATACTTCTTTTCTTTTAGAATTTGCTAAGTGTCGATTTAGTTTAGGAGTAATAAGGGAAAAAGCGTAAAAACCGCTTTAATTACCCACCCCCCCAAAAACGACATAGGGTTGGAGTTAAAAGAATTGAGAAGAGACCAGAATGCCCCACTTGAAATGAAAAATTGCAGAAAATCCTTCGCCGGATGAGCTACCCGATGGGCGTCGGGCCTGCAATGGCCCATCGGCCTGGGCATTGAAATAGACCAGGCTAGGCTGGTCCTCTGGGAAATACCCACGATGGCTCCCATGGCCCATTGCATTCATGATGGTCATGGTGATTTCCCATCGGGGCTGAGGAGGCTGGGAAGAGCACTAGCGGTTTCCCACGGGCTGCTCCATGACCCGTCGGACAGCCGATGCCCATGGGGACCCCCGTCTGGCAGAGGCAGGCTTGACTGGGCCTCTGGGCTCTTCCCAATGGAACGTGATATTCATGTTCACGACACCCGTGGGTCAGCCCATGTGGCTTGCCTGGAGACGAAATTTTCTGAGTTCTTTCTGATTTTTGGGTTTTAAATGCTGGTCTAAATTCTGGGGTGTTACAATATCCCCCCTGGGATCATTCGTCCTCGAATGAAGACTAACTAAGTTAAGTTTGAAGGGAAAGAGCTGCAATCCCTGACAATTGAATACTAGAAGTTGATATCTGACTGAGTCTATTTCTAAGTACATGAAAGCATGCTGAAAATACTGGAATAGCTAGGAAAACGTGATTTTGAGACTGATATGCATAAGAGGAAACTGAGGGACTGGGAAGGAACTATTACCTTAAGCTGAAACTGGGTCAGAAGGAAAGAGGTGAGGATACTTGGCCATCATGGCTGCTTCTGCTTCCCAAGTAGTTCCCTCAACTGACTGGTCCCTCCATAAAACTTTCACCGAAGCGACTTCCTTATTTCACAACTTACGAACCTGACGGTCAAGAATCTCAACTGGAACCTCCTCATAGGTGAGGCTATCCTTCATAGCCATACTTTCTAAGGACACAATCAATGCCAGATCAACCACACACTTCTTCAACAAGGAAATATGAAAGACTGGATGAACCGCTGCTAGTTCTGCAGGTAACTCTAACTCATAAGCCACATTACTAACCCTTTTCAGGATTCTGTAAGGACCTACATATATGGGACTGAGCTTCCCTTTCTTGCCAACCTCATCACCCCCTTTATGGGTGACACCTTCAGGAAAACCCAATCATCGATTTCAAACTCTAAGTACCTTCTCCTCACATCTGCATAGGGCTTCTGACGACTTTTAGCCGCCTTCAACCTTTCTCTAATAATATGAACCATCTCCATGGTCTCATAGACCGAATTTGGGCCTATCAAATCTACCTCTCCTACCTTAAACCAGCATATGGGTGACCTACACCTTTGCCCATAGAGTGCCTCATACGGAGCCATCCGAATGCTAGAGTGAAAACTATTATTATAGGCAAACTCTATAAGAGGTAAGTGATTATCCCAATTACCTTTAAATCAATTACACAAGCTCTCAACATGTCCTCTAAAGTCTAAATGGTATGCTCTTCCTAACCATCTGTCTGCGGGTGAAAAGTTGTGCTAAGATTAACCTGAGTACCAAGACCCTTCTGAAATGATCTCCAAAACTGAGATGTGAACTGAGTACCCCTATATGAGATGATGGATAAGGGAACTCCATGCAACCTGACTATCTCACGTACGTAGAGTCTGGCATAGTCCTCTGCTGAATTGGTAGTCCTGACAGCCAACAAGTGGGTTGACTTAGTCACCCTGTCTACTATCACCCAAATTAGAATTATGCTGCCTACGAGTATGAGGTAAACTCGTTATGAAGTCCATATTGATGTCCTCCCACTTCCAAGTAGTAATGTCCATCTCCTGAGTCATACCACCTGGGCGTTGATGTTCTACCTTTACTTGCTGACAGTTGGGACACTTAGACACAAAGTCAGCAATGTCCCTCTTCATACCATTTCACCAATAGACTTCCCATAGGTCACGGTACATCTTGGTGTCACCAGGATGGATGGAATACCTGGAGCTATGAGCTTCTGTAAAAATATGTTGCCTCAAATCCCCTATATTAGGAACACATAACCGACCTTAGTAATGAAGTACACCATCTCCCCCTTGTGAGAAGACCTCTACTCTCTGCTGCTGGACAGCATCTTTTAGCTGAAGTAAGATGGGATCACTGTCTTGCTTTTCCTTCACCTCGGCTACCAATGAAGACTCTGATCCATTATGAACAATGACGCCACCTTCTGATGAATCTGTGAGGTGAACCCCTAATCGAGAAAGCCTGTGAACATCTTTGGCTAGTTCCTTCTTTCCTTCCTTAACCTGTGACACACTACCCATGAACAACCTAGTAAGTGCATCAGCTACTACATTGGCCTTACTCGGATGGTAAAGCACACTCATGTCATAGTCCTTGAGAAGATCTAGCCACTTTTTCTGATGAAGATTCAACTCCTTCTGCATGAACACATACTGAAGGCCTTTATGGTCAGTAAATACATTTACATGGACACCAAACAAGTAGTGTCTCCAAATCTTCAAGGCAAAGACCACTGATGCTAACTCAAGATCATGAGTCAGGTAATTCTTCTCATGAGTCTTAAGCTGTCTGGAGGCATATGCAATGACTTTACCAAGCTGCATCAGAACACACCCTAGGCCAACTCTGGACGCATCACAATATACTATGAAACTATCTGAACCCTCTGGCAGAGTTAGAACCGGGGTTGTGGTCAACCTAGTTTTTAACTCTGGGAAGTTTCTCTCACACTCATCTGACCACTGAAACTTGACCTTCTTCTGAGTTAGCCTAGTCAATGGGGAAGCTATGGATGAAAACCCTTCAACAAATATCCGGTAGTAACCATCCAAACCCAAAAAGCTCCTAATATCTGTCAGAGAAATGGGTCTACGCCAATACTTTACCGCCTCTATCTTCTGAGAATCCACTCGAATGCCCTCCTTAGATACCACATGACCCAGAAAAGCAACGGACTGTAACCAAAACTCATACTTACTGAATTTGGCGAACAGTTGGCGATCCTTGAGAGTTTGCAGGACCACTCTCAAATGATTAGCATGGTCTCTTTCACTCTGCGAGTAGACTAGAATATCATCTATGAAGACAATAATGAACATGTCCAAATCTGTAGGAGCATTCATTAGTCCAAAAGACATATACTTCATTAAAACATGATGAAAATCACGTATAAATCAAGAATATGGATTTCTGTAGCAATCTACTGAAAAGGGGTAAGAACCCTAGTTTCAAAACCATGAAAATTACTGCAAAAGCCTGAGATTTTTTAGGCATAAGGGTGAACTAAACCCTTACTGAATACCCACATACCTGGAAAAAGATTCTACAAATGAACCTTTGGATTCGGGGCTGAACTTGAAGAAAACCCTTTTGCTTGCTCTTGAGAGGAAACACTTCTTTTCTTTTAGAATTCGCTAAGTGTCGATTTAGTTTAGGAGTAATGAGGGAAAAAGGATAAAAACCACTTTAATTACCTCACCAAAATAACTTAGCGTCGTATTTAAAAGAATTGGGAAAAGACCAAAAAGCCCCTACTTGAAAAGAAAAAGTGCAAAAATCCTTCGCCGGATGGGCTACTCGACAGGCGTCGGGCCTGCAATAGCCCATTGGCCCGAGCATTAGAATGGACCAGGCTAGGGCTGGTCCTCTGGGCAATACCCACAACGGCTCCCATGGCCTATTACATCCACGATGGCCATAGTGATTGCCCATCGGAGCTGAGGAGGTTGGGAAGAGCACTGGCGATTTCCCATGGGCTACCCCACGGCCCGTCAGACCATCGACGCTCATGGGGACCCCCATCTGACAGAGGAAGGCTTGACTAGGCCTATGGGCTCTTCCCACGAGGACACCAATGGGACGTCATGTTCACGATGTCTGTGGGTCAGCCCGTGGGGCTTGCTTGGAGATGAAATTTTCTGAGTTCTTTCTGATTTCTGGGTTTTAAATGCTGATCTGAATTCTGGGGTGTTACATCTTCAATATTGGCATATCTAGGACTCTTATAAGTAGTCTAGGACTTTGCAACTACATTGTATTCAACTCCTATAAGTAGGATCATGTACTCGACTTCTTAATCATCAGAAATACTTTGATTCTCTTCACTATTCTTGAGGATTCTACATGGTATCAGAACTTTAAGCTCTTTCCGCTGATTAAGTATTAAAACCAAGAACTGAACATCTCAAATCCTGAAATGGCTCCTTCTACATCCTCTACCAATTCTCTTTCCACTTCTTCTCTTCACCACCTTATTGCTACCTGTTCTATTAAACTTAAGCCAACAAATTATCTCATATGGAGGACACAAATGATGCAGTTGATCCAAGTTATGATATTAACTTATCTCATCAAGGAGAAGGAACCAACTATGAATAAGCCAACTACTGGCAAGGCTGCAGAGAAAGTTGTGGTCACAGGTATTGAGAAAGATGAAAAAGATAGTAAAATTCTAATGACTGGGAAGAGAAAGATGTACTGCTGAGGAGTTGGATCTCAGGTACCTTAACAAAAGAAATCATGTACCTCATAGTAGGTTGCTCCACTGCCAAGGAGATGTGGGAATGCTTGGAAGAAGCCTATCTTCAAGCAACAAAGGATAAGGAATTTCAGCTCAAACAACAATTGCAGAGTGTTAGGCTGGGAAACAAGAAGGTTGATGAATATATCAAAGAGTTGAAAGGAATCTATGATGGACTTGCTATACACAAGCATGTTGATAAGAATAGTAAAGTTATTAACTTTGCTAAAGGATTAGGTCTCAAATGCAATCAGGACTGTCATGTTAGGTAAGAGACCCTATCCTACACTAAATCAGTTTATCAATGCACTCAGGGGTTTTGACATGAGGGAGGATGAAGAAGAGGTGCCACAGCAAAACTCCAACATGGCATTCTCTACTGTCTCTAGTCAAAGAGGTAGAGAAAGAGGAAATTTATCTACAGGAAGAGGAAATAATAACTTTAACTCCAAAGGAAGGGGTTGTAGACCTGCTGCATCATATAATTAGACTAACCAAAGCCATCAGGGTGGAAATCAAAATGGAAATCAGAATAAGGAGAAGAATGCAACTGAGTCATGTCAAATTTATGTTAGGAATAACCACACCACTCTTAAGTGTTTTTACAGGTGGGACTATTCTTACCAGGCTGCAGATGAACTTCCACAAGCACTTGTTGCTCTGAATTTGCAGAATACATCAAGTGGTGATGATACTTTGCATGTGAACTTAGGTACTACTAGTCACATGACAAATAACTCAGGTATTCTATCTGATCTTAAAAACTATAAAAGTTATGATAAGATCATTGTTGGAATAGATCTCAGTTAGGTATTACACATGTTGGAAATACAATTAGATCGGGGCTGAAATTACAAGAAGTTCTTGTAGTACCTAAGATTGCTAAAAATTTGCTCTCAGTTAGTAAAATTGCAAAAGATAATTCCTACACTCTTGAATTTGATGAAACTGATTTTGTTGTAAAGGACAAGAAGACAAGGACACCACTGGCCAAGGGATCTAAAAAAGATAGACTTTATGCCTTGGAAGACAACAATCCCTATGCATTGACTACCACACAAGACTGGAAGACCTCGGACAGTATTTGGCATAATAGATTATGACATCCTAGTTTTAAGATTTTAAAGATTTTGAGTAGTAATAGTTGCATTAGTGTTAGTAGTTGGAATAAAATACATATTTTTTTTCTAGTTGCCAGTTGGGCAAAGGTTGTAAACTACCATTTGGCTTGAGGAATAAAATTGAGAAGGAACCTTTATCGAAAATTTGTTGTGATATTTGGGGTCCTGCACCTGTTGAATCTACTCAACACATGAGATATTATGTAGTGTTTGTAGATGATAACACAAGATACACATGGATTTATCCATTGAAAAGGAAATCTGAATTTTTTGATGTATTTCTCAAGTTCTAGAAAATGGTAGAAAGGCAGTTGTCTAAAGTTATTAAGATTTTTCAATGTGATGGAGGCGGTGAGTTCATCAAAATAGAATTCATTAAGCATCTAGAAAGTTGTGGTATTGTCAGACACATTTCTTGTCCTAATACACTTGAACAAAATGAAATTTTTGAAAGAAAACACAGCCACATAGTTGAGACTGGACTTACTATGCTACTTCATGCTAACCTACCTCTCGTTCTATGGGTAGAGGCCTTCTTAACTATTGTGTTCCTTATTAATAGACTGCCTTCCTCATTACTAAAAATGGTAACTCCTTAAGTCAAGTTATATGGTGCACAAACTGACTATAACAGCTTGAAGGTGTTTGGATGTATATGTTTTCCGTACATTAAGGGTGATACCAAGTTTAGCCCAAAGTTTTATCCATGTGTTTTTATAGGATACAACAGTCTACATAAAGGATATAGATGTTATCATCCTCCAACAAGGAGAGTCTATGTGTCAAGGAATGTCATTTTTGTTGAGTGTACATTACCTTATGTACAACCAGTACACTCTCAAGCTAAAGTTGATGTCTCACCTCACCTAGCTACCTTTGTTGAGTTTTTTACTAACTTGCAAGCATATAATTCTAATAAAGTCACTCCAGGGGAAGTGTTGCCAGCTGTGGTAAATCAAGCTACTCAACCAACTGTTGAGGATCAAGCTACTCATGTACTTGATCAACCAGCACCTACTGAGCCTATGTTGCCAACTATTACTAACCAAACAACACCAGTTGAGCTTGTTTTAGCCACTCTTGTTGGTGATGACAGTGATTCTAGTTCCATATCTACAACTGAGTCTTCTGAAATGCTTAACATCTCAATGCTGAAGCAATAGGATATGCTTCTGAGCCACCTAGGATGCCACAGCCTGCATCACTCTCAGTGTATAATCCACAAGATGATAGTGCAGGTGCAACACCTATCGAAGATAGTGCAGCACAGATATCACTAGAACCACAAAGACATCACATGATCACTAGATCCAAGGCAAAATCAGTTGTTTTACCTCACCTCTCTCTTGTTGCAAGCAAAGAAGAGATTGCGAGGGAACCAAAATAAACAAATGAAGCACTGAAGTCACCACATTGGTTTGTAGTTATGCAGGATGAGATAAATGCTTTACATAACAACAAGACCTGGATACTAGTACCTAAACATGCAGGTATGAACTTAGTTGGCTCCAAATGGGTTGTTAAGACTAAATTACAGGCAAATGGAACAGTTGAGAGGTACAAAGCAAGGCTTGTTACTAGGGGTTTCTCTCAGATTGAAAGAATATACTTTGAAGAAACATTCAGTCCTGTGGTTAAGGCTAAAACCATTAGAATGGTTCTGTCAGTAGTTGTTGCTTCAAAATGGCATATCAAACAACTTGATATCAAAATAGCATTTCTACAAGGCCACTTGCAAGAAGAAGTATACATGAGTCAACCTCCAGGATTCATTAACCCCAGGTATTGAAACACCCGAGGATATGAACCAGCTACTGGACTGTACTCAGCACAAAAATTCAGAAAGAATTCAAGTTTCCAAGAACCACGGTTAGGATCACGGACCGTAGTTTGGAACCATGGTCCATCGTCTCAATCGTAATTCTCAATTCTAGTAGACACCAAGTTCATGTCCCAGTAACTATGAGTTAGATCACAAGCCTTAGTCTAGGACCACGGGCCTTTATTTGACTCGTGGATCCAAAGATCAAAGAAGTACCAATTTCCTCCCTCAGAACCACGGACAGAATCACGGACCGTAGTTTAGAACCACGGTCCATCCTTTCACTCATGGTTTCCGATAATTAGAGGACCCTTAGTTTAGGACCCAACAATGATGAGTCACACAACAAACCATCATTCAAAACCATGGTCCTTCCTGTGAACTCGTGGAATCCTCAGACCAAAAGGCCCTCAACTAAAGTCCCAGGTACCACGAGCCACACGATGAACCGTCGTTCAGAAGTATGGTCCATCCTATAGAGCCGTGGTTTCCTCAAATCAGAGAACCCCCAAGTCTCCTGTACAGGACCACGACTCATTTGATGGTCCATCATCCATGACTACGGTCTGTCAACCAAGCCAAGATCCCTGAGTCGCGATTTTCAGCAGAGTTCTTTTAAATTTCCCAAGGGTATTCCAAACTTTTCCTTCCTCTTTTAAGGCCTAAGCTACGACGTTTTGATTTTTCTAAGCCTAATTAATTAGTCAAAAGCTACTAAATCATCTATCCTCCAAAAGTCATCAGACTTAGAAAGAAAAGAAACAAAAGAGGCGACAAGAAGGAGGTCTTCTTCAAGCTCAGCCCTAAACCCAAGGATTTCCTCCATAGTTTGCTCTCCGGGTATGTGGGATCACTAGTGGGTTCCTTTAACCCATTAGGTCCCTAGAATTCAATCAGTTCTTCAGTTCTCCATGAAATATTCAGACCTAGGGTTCCTAAATTTTAGGGATTCCTTTTAATTCATATGCTATTATTTAAATGATATTTATTTCATGTTTCTTGGAGAATTAGCATAGTCACATGTACAGGACCCAGTAACCCTAGCTTGTCTTAAATTCAGTATGCATAAATTATACTTGCTAGGCAGATAATTCAAACAATCATACTTTTGAATTAGAATGCCACAACTTCAGTATATGTATGTTGCATTCTCAGATGATTATCAGTATTTTGAGCTATCCAGCCTTTCATCTTGCATTTTAGTGCTTATGTATTCAGTTAGGAGTAAACTTAGCACCGAGCAGACGAAGGGATGAAGGCTCACCTGTTAGTTTAGGCTAAGACCTTTAGTAGAAGTCCATGAGTCCCAAAACTACGGCATCACCGTAGGTTCTAAAGGAGTCACTCGTCAGATTAGGCTTGACACCCTTGTCCCTTGTGGACATCATTTAAGTGGATCCACATCAGACTTATTATACCCTTGGCAAGGTATAAACACCCTTCCATTCGAGGTTACATGTTGGCCCTATAGTTAGCTCAGCTTTGGGTATGTTGGTTAATAGTATCTCCCACAGTCAAATTCATGTTGCGTTGACCATGTACTCAGTATTTATTTCAGTTATTTAACTCAAAATATTATATGTTCATGTCAGTACTTGGTCACTGCATCTAGCTTATCATTCAGTTTATGCTTTAGTCTATATTTCCATGTTCAGCTTTTATGTTGTCCAGCTTAGCACATATACCGCATGCTCAGTACATTTGAAGTACTGATGCATACTTTTGTGCTACATCATTGTGTGATGTAGGTCAAGGCGCTCAGCATCCAGACCGCACTTAGATCGATTCCCAGTCCTTACTCAGTAGCTTCAGTGGTAAGTCCTTATAGTTCGAGGATTATAGACATGCTTTATCTTTCAGTCTTTAGCTTTCAGTTTCAGATTATTAGAGTTAGCTTGGGGAATGTCCCAACAACTCCCATCAGTTAAAGGCTTTCATACATAGACCAGTTTCAGCCATTGAGTTGTTAGTGTTGTTTTCAGATACATTATATTCTCTTATATATTTTATATTCAATATTTTGGGGATGTTTCCCACTTCAGATATTAAACTATTTCCATCTTCCGCATAATGTATGTTTTTATCCGAATTTTATAGATATTCGAGGTTATGGGTGAGCTTGGGATTACTTGTGACACTAAGCACCGTGTTGCATCTACGAGGTAACCTCAGGGCATAATAAACTTGGTATTAGAGCATCAGGTTTAAGTGTCCTAGGGTGTCTGAAAGTCGCGTCAAATAAAGTCTTCTTCAAGGGTGTGAAGCATGCCACATTTATGGGGGAGAAGATATGAGATGTCATTAGGAACAACTTTCCTTATTTCTTTTCCAGCTCGTGCAATAAAGTATGAACTCTATTTAATCTCCTTATAACTCATGCTCTTCACATTACAGAAAATGCCTCCCAAAAGAGCTAATGCTAGGAATCAGCCGGCACCAGCAGCTCCAGGAGACCCTCTGAATAAGCAAGTTACCCATGCCAAGTTCAGGGCTGCTTTTCAGGTGCTTGCTAAGGCCATGACTGCTCAGGTCAATCAGCAGGCTGTGGCACCAGCTCCATCTCAGACCAATTCTACTGCAGCTAGAATCTAAGACTTCACTCGGATGAACCCTCTGGAATTTCATAGGTCCAAGTCAGAAGAGGTTCCACAAGGGTTTGTTGATGATATTCAGAAGGTGACGGATATTATGGGTCTCACTCCGTTCAAGAGTGCAGATTTAGTTGCCTATTAGTTGAAGAGAGTGGATTATACTTGGTACCAGTAGTGGAAGGAATCTCGTTGTGCTAATGCAGGTCCAGTGGATTGGAACCACTTCAAGACAGTATTTTTGGATAGGTTTTTCCCAGTTGAACTCAGGGAAGCCAAGTTTCAAGAGTTCATCAATTTGAAGCAGAATGACATGAGTGTGAAAGAATATGCTCTCAAGTTCACACAGTTATCCAAGTATGCTCTGGTGATAGTAGCTGACTCCAGAGCTCGCATGAGTAAGTTCGTATCTGGTGTGTCTGATGATGCGGTCAAGGAGTGCAAGACTACCATGATTATTAAGGAGATGGACATCTCTAGGTTGGTTACCTATGCTCAGCAGATTGAGGAAGAGAAAATCAAAGAAAGGGGAGGAGATAGTAAGAAAGCTAGGACAGGTGACTTTAGCTACTCTCAACAGAGGTCAGAGGGTGGTAACTGCTCTCAGTTTTGCCAGAAATCTTTAGCTCCAGCTCCATCTTCTGATAGTGCCCCAGTGCCTTAATTCAGACAGGATCGACGGGATAGAGTTCCAGGCTCTAAGTCCCAAGGTATAGTTACTAGCAGGTACACTCATCCAGTATGTAAGAAGTATGGTAGGAACCACCAAGGTGAGTGCATGGCAGGTAGTGTAAATTGCTTTGGGTGTGTCAAGTTAGGATACAGAATGAAGGAGTGCCCAGTAAATTCTCAGAAGGGCAGAAACACTCGTTCACAGAATCAGGCCAGTTCTACAGCAGCTCCAATAAATAGCCCCACTGAGCAGGGTGCCTCGTCTGGCACAGGTAGTGGTCAACACCAAAACAGGTTGTATGCTTCAGACTCGATGGGACCAGGAAGATTCTCTCGATGTGGTCACGGGTACATTACAAGTCTTCCATTTAGATGTTTATGCATTGTTAGACTCAGGGGATACACTTTCCTTTGCAACTCCCTATATAGCAGTAAATTTAGGTGTCAATCCTGAAACCCTCCCAGAACCCTTCTCAGTCTCTACTCCAGTTGGTGACCCAGTTATAGCTAAGTGGGTATACAGAAATTTCCCTATCAAAGTTTCCCAGAAAGTCACCTCAGCTAATCTTGTAGAGTTATAAATGACTGACTTCTATATTATTCGAGGAATGGATTGGTTACATTCCTGTTATGCCTCTATTGATTGTAGAACTAGGATTGTTAGATTTTAGTTTCCAATGAGCCAGTCTTAGAATAGAAGGGTAGTACCTCAGTGACTGTAGGTCGATTCATCTCTTACCTTAAGGCCAGAAAAATGATTTCTAAAGGGTATATCTATCACCTTGTTCGGGTTAAGGATTCCAACTCCAAAACCCCAATTCTTGAGTCAGTACCAGAGTGAGTGAGTTCCCAGAAGTGTTTCCAGAAGATCTTCTCGGAGTTCCTCCCGAAAGGGAAATCGACTTCAGAAGAGATCTTCTTCTAGATACCCAACCTATTTCGATTCCTCCTTACTGAATGGATCCATTTGAGCTTAAGGAATTGAAAGAAAAGTTGAAAAACTTTCTAGATAAGGGTTTTATCAGACCCAGCATCTCTCCATGGGGTGCTCCAGTTCTCTTCGTGCACAAGAAAGACAGTTCTCTAAGGATGTGCATCAACTACCGTTAGTTGAACAAAGTCACAATCAGGAATAAATATCCCATCCCCAGGATTGATGACTTGTTCGACCAACTTCAGGGTGCTAGTTGTTTTTCTAAGATAGACCTCATATCTGGCTATCATCAGCTTAGAGTCAGAGATAGAGTCACTAAGTCAGCTCACTTCTTGGCTGTCAAGAATATAGATTCAGCGGAGGACTATGCCAGTATCTACATCAGCGAGATATTCAGGTTACATAAAGTTTCTTTGTATATCATCTCAGATAGAGGTCCTCAGTTTATATCTTATTTCTGGGGATCATTTCAGAAAGGTCTTGGTACTCAGGTGAATCTCAATACAGCATTTCATCCATAGACAGATGGTCAGGCAGAGCGTACCATTCAGACCTTAGAGGACATGTTGAGAGCTTGCGTGATTGATTATAGGGGTAGTTGGGATGATCACTTACCGCTTATAGAGTTTGCCTATAATAACAATTTCCATTCCAGTATTCACATGGCCCCATATGAGGCACTTTATGGGCGTAGATGTAGGTCACCGGTTGGTTGGTTTGAAGTAGGTGAAGCATCCTTGATAGGGCCAGATTCGGTTTATGAGACTACGGAGAAAGTTCAGCTCATCAAAGATAGACTAAAAGTAGCTCAGAGTCGCCAGAAGTCCTATACAGATGTGAGGAAAAGGGACTTAGATTTCAAAATCGATGATTGGGTCTTCCTAAAAGTGTCACCCATGAAGGGATGATGAGGTTTGGCAAGAAAGGAAAGCTCATCCCCAGATATGTAGGTCCTTATAAAATCCTGAAAAGGGTTGGTAGTGTGGCTTATAAGTTAGAGTTACCAGCAGAACTAGCAGTGATTCATCCCGTCTTTCACATTTCCTTGTTGAAGAAGTGTATGGGTGATCCAGCATCGATAGTACCTTTAGAAAGTGTGATTGTGAAGGATAGACTCACCTATGAGGAGGTTCCAGTTGAGATTTTTGACCGTAAGGTTCGTAGGTTGAGAAATAAGGAAGTCGCTTTAGTAAAGGTTTTGTGGAGGAATCAGTCCGTAGAGGGAGATACTTGGGAAGTAGATGCATTCATGATGGCCAATTACCCTCACCTCTTTCCCTCCGATTCAGATTCAGATTCAGCTTGAGGTAATAGTTCCTCTCCTGCCTCTCAATTTACTCTTGTGTAATTCAATCTCAGTATCTTGTTTCCTTTAGTTATCCTTGCAGTTCAGCTTGTTTTATGTCCATAGAACTCAGCTCAGTTAGATATCAGCTTCTAGTACTCAGTTAGTAGGGATTGCAGCTCTTTTCCTCCAAACTCAGCTTGTCTAGTCTTAATTCGAGAACAATTGATCCCAAAGGGAAGATATTGTAACACCCCAGGATATGAACCAACTACGGACTATACTCAGTAGAAAAATTCAGAAAAAATTCAAGTTTTCAGGAACCACGGTTAGGATCACGGACCGTAGTTTGAAACCACGGTCTGTCATATCAACCATAATTCCCAATTCCAATAGACCCCAAGTTCATATCCCAGTAACCATGAGTTGGATCACAGGCCATAGTCTAGGACCATGGGCCGTCATTTGACTCGTGGATCCAAAGATCAAAGAAGTACCAATTTCCTCCCTCAGAACCACGGACGGAATCACAGACCATAGTTTAGAACCACAGTTCATCTTGTCACTCGTGGTTTCCCTTAATTAGAGGACCTCAGTTCAGGACCCAGCAACCATAAGTCACACGATGAACCATCGTTCAGAACCACGGTCCATCCTGTGAACTCATGGAATCCTCAGACCAGAAGGCCCTTAGCTAAAGTCCCAGGAACCACGAGCCACACGATGAACCATTATTCAAAAGTAGATCAAAGAACCCCGAAGACTCCTCAAAAGGACCACAACTTAGTTGATGGTCCGTCATCCAGAACTACAGTCCATCAACCAAGTCGTGATCCCTGAGTCATGATTTTTAGTAGAGTTTTTTTAAATTTTCCAGGGGTATTCTAGACTTTTCCTTCCCCTTTTAAGGCCTAAGCTACGACATTTTAGTTATTATAAACCTAATTAATTAGTCAAAATCTACCTAAATCATCTATCCTCAAACAATTATCAGACTTAGAAAGAAAAGAAACAAAAGAGGCGACAATTTTCTCTCAAGAACAAGTAGGAGATCTTCTTCAAGCTAGGCGCTAAACCCAAGGATTTCCTCCATAGTTTCTTCTCCAGGTATGTGGGATTTCACTAGTGGGTTCCTTTCACCCATTAGGTCCCTAGAATTTAGTCAGTTCTTTAGTTCTCCATGAAATATTCTGACCTAGGGTTCCTAAATCTTTGGGATTCTTTTCAATTCAGATGTTATTGTTTAAATGATATTTATTTCATGTTTCTTGGAGAATTAGCATAGTCACATGCACATGACTCAGTAACCTTAGCTTGTCTTAAATTCAGTATGCATAAATTATACTTGCTAGGCAGATAATTCAGACAATCATACTTCAGAATTAAAATGCCATAGTTTCAGTGTATGAATGTTGCATTCTCAGATGATTATCAGTATTTTGAGCTATCCAGCATTTCATCTTGCATTTTAGTGCTTATGTATTCAGTTGGGAGTAGACTTAGCACCGAGCGGACGAAGGGTTGAAGGCTCACCCACCAGTTTAGGGTGAGACCCTTAGTAGCAGTCCCTGAGTCCCAGAACTACGACACCACCATAGGTTCTAAAGGGGTAACCCGTCAGATTAGGCTTGACACCCTTGTCCCTTGTGGACATCATTTTAGTGGATCCACGTCAAACTTGTTGTACCCTTGCCAAGATATGAACACATTTCTATCCAGGGTTATAGGTTGGCCTCATAGTTAGCTCAGCTTGGGGTATGTCGGTTAATAGTATCTCCCACAGTCAGACTCATGTTGCATTGACCATCTACTCAGTATTTATTTCAGTTATTCAGCTTAGAATATTATATGTTCATGTTAGTACTTGGTCACTGCATCCATCTTATCTTTCAGTTTATGCTTCAGTCTATATTTCCATGTTCAGTTTTTATGTTGTCCAACTTAGCACATATCCTGCATGCTCATTACATTCAAAGTACTGACCGATACATTTTTGCATCATTATGTGATATAGGTCTAGGCGCTCAACATCCAGACCGCACTTAGATCGACTCCCAGTCCTTACTCAGCACCTTCAGTGGTGAGTCCTCATAGTTCGAGGATGATAGACATGCTTTATCTTTTAGTCTTTACCTTTCAGTTTCAGATTATTAGAGTTAGCTGGGGGCATGTCCCAACAACTCTTATCAGTTAGAGGCTTTCATACATAGACTAGTTTCACCCATTGAGTTGTTAGTGTTGTTTTCATATACATTATATTCTCTTATATATTTTATATTCAGATATTTTGGGGCTCTTTCCCACTTTAGATATTAAATTGTTTCCATCTTCCACATAGTGTATATTTTTATCCGAATTTGTATAGATATGTCAGGCCATGGGTCATCTTTGGGTCACTTGTGACACTAAGCACCGTGTTGTATCTAGGAGGTAGCCTCGAGGCGTGAAAGGTATCCAACTCATGTATGTTTGTTAAAGAAGGCATTGTATGGTCCTAAACAAGCACCTAGAGCTTAGTTTGACAGATTCAGTATGTATTTGCTTCACCTTGGTTTCACTTGTAGTAAGGCAGATCCCTCTTTGTTTACTTTACGTGGTAACAGAGGGACTATCTTATTATTACTATAAGTGGATGATATAATTATCATAGAAAGTGATCAAAAGCATGTCTCAGAGGTGGTTTCTAAACTTGGGAGAGAATTCTCTATGAAAGATCTTGGTCCTTTACATTTCATTCTTGGAATTAAGGTGAATTACTTCCCAAGTGGACTTCACTTGAGTCAGGGGAAGTATGCTACTGAGTTTCTTAAAAGGACTGATATATGTAATGACCCTTCTGGTCATTTCCACGTATACATTTTCTTTGTGCCGTTAGAGCTTGTTTGTAGCGGCCCCAAGTCACTTTAGGCTTGTCAGGACCGGTATTTTGGTGTCGGGTCCATTTGTTTGGTCGTATGATAAGTTTTGAAGTCAAGCAAATCGGCAAAAGTTATCGTAAGTTCTTTAATAAATTTTCTGAACTTTGGGTAAAATGTCTCAGGGCTTTTCTCTCAATATATAAAGAGTTAGAAGTCTCCCAAAATACCAAATCAAAGTTCTACGAGTCTAGTTTCCTATGCACAAAACCTCATGTCCAACTGATCTCGGAGTAAAAAGTTATGACTGTTTTACCGCACACTGTCTGGCAGAAACCGGGTTGCGAATCGGGTCGCGAACCGGGTCGGGTCAAACTCGATTTAAGCCTCAACTTCACATTTTAAAACGCTATTTCAGTTCCGAAACAGTGAGAAAACATAAGGGAGGATTCCGAGAGAGTTATCGAGTATCAAAATCGTGCGATGGTGAGTTGCGACCTTAAATTTAAGAATTTTATTAATATCGCGTGCATTTGAAAATATTTTATTTGAAAGTTGAATTTGGTAAAAAGTTACATTATTATTACCTTTTTAAAAATATTTTAAAGGTTTATGAAAAATATTTTGTTACGATATAATTGTATATGTATTTATTTTATAAGGTTTTTATACATTGTAATATTTTAAAAGAGATAGTAAATTTAGTTATGTTGAAATTTATTATTATAATATAGTAGGTTTTATTTGAAATGATTTTCTATTAATTATGGTATATTCAAAAAGCTATATTTATTTTACCACGAATTTATGCAATACCCGAATATATAAATAACGTGATAATAATTTCTTTTTGTCCTTTGTAATTGCCACCTCCACTCCACGTGTAGGTGGAGGGAGTGGCCAGCAAGTGTTAGCTAAAGGTGGCAACATATTAACATTTTCATAACATTGAAATGGTTGCTGCCTAACTTATCATTATTGAGAAGGGTAATATTCTCCACTCAACCATTCTCTCTTTATAAGTGTGTTGTTATAGTTATGCTTAGGCATTTTGAAATAATTAGAAGTATCGTTCTGGAGCTTCTCGGAGTGGTTCGGACTTAGAAATTGTCGTTCTAGCAGCTTGTCGTTGGACGACAGGTAGGTTACGGTTTATTTTCCCTAGACTCCGCATATATAGGATAAAATTGTATTAATGGGCATCCTTGGGTTGGTTTATTAGATTAGTACCACAGACCTCGACCGCTTTATTCATGTCCACCTACTTTTGTTCCTCCGTTGCTTGTAGTAATTGCCGATATATTTTATTTACCCTTGTGGTCCTGTGAGGCCTTGTTGACTCTGGAACATAGAAGGTTGGATTTTGGGAATGTCCGCGAGTCCCGGGCATAGAATTATCCTTCTAGGCTGGTTATGCTTGCTGAGTAGTTGTGGGCCTGTGCAGGGTCGATAGGTTGATTGTGAGCTGCTGGGCAGCTATTGTGTGTGATCATACCATTTCCATGCATATAAAGAGGTTTTATCCATGTTTTACTACGGTTTGGGTTTCGTGCCTACTGACACTATTTTCTAAACCTTGCATGGCCCCGGGGGCCCGTTTTTTATGGAAATAATTTGGAAATGGTTTGATTTAACTTGTGAATATTCTTGGGCAAGAAAGTAAAATTATGTTTTAAATCATCAGTTTTACGATTAAAGCTAGACTCGGCAGGGCCGGGGTGCTAGTTGAGTTTTCTTGTTACTTGAGATGATTTTTAGCCTCGGTCGGACCGAGCACCTGAGATGACTTTCTACTGTTTAGACCCGGTTATGCCTGGGAACCCTTGGTGGGATTTTTTTGAGATATTTTCCTACTACTTTAGTCCTGGACAGGGTCTGGGCATGCATATTCGAGACTGGGTCTCTATCTTTATACCGGACTTGCTTCCGGACGACATGTTTTGATACTGAGTTTTAGTATGGGGTCTGGGACCTCCATGGACCTTGCCTTCCGGGCCAGGGGCTGCGGCCTGCGTGTGCCGAAGGAGGGGTATACGGTGGAGTAGAGGTATACGGGCAGTGTCCTTCCATGGAACCTACTTGCTGGGCTAGATCGGCACCGGAGGAGGTACATACAGAGATATCATTTCACTTGAGATCTTCATTCATTGTTTGAGGTTCCACCCTTGTTTGTTGTTTGTTGATTGTATGCTCCGGTAGTATGGGATGCCGGAGGGTTTGTTTTCACTTGTTTGTGTTCCTTGGTTGTATGGGCGGCCGGGGGACTGTAGGTAGACTCTTGCTATTTACTTAAAGAATTATTCCCTGTTACGGTTAATTATGAAATTGGTTACTGCTAGACTGTTAGTTGCTGGATTTGAGATTGATATGATTAGTTGGGTTTGATTCATGTCTCTGAGCATGCCTATCATTACTCTTTCTCTCTTCTTCTTACACTTGAGGTTACTGGTATACCGTCCATTTCGTAAACTTATTATGTATACACTGTTATTGCAAGGACCCCAGGTGCGTTATTTCTTACCTTCATATGTGCCTATGGTGTGTATATTCTGCTTACTGGCCTCACATGTGGTTCTGTTGATTTTCCTCTGGCTAGTTCCTGTGTACCTTTCGTTGATTTCTATGACTGCTTGCTTCTATTCTGTCTGTTACTACGCTTTTATCTTATATGTGCCCAGTTGGCCTATGATACCTACTGGGTACCTTATGCTTCGTATTTGGTGCTCACCCCTACCCCCCTGCATCTTTGGGTGCAGATCCTAGCGTGGGCCATCGCCGTTAGATCGATGTGATTCGTGCTTGGAGATCTGTTGGGGACTACTTCAGACTGAGGGTGAGCTCTTGGCGATCGGAGCTTAGCTTTAGTTTATCTTTTGCTTCATGTACTCTATTACCATTCAGAGACATCTGTATATATTTTTGGATTTTGCACTCCATGTATGTAGTTTGGCTCTATACTATGATACCAGGTCTTGGGGTTTGGTTTAGTTTCCGCATATGTATATATTTATATCCTGTTATCTATTTTATTCGTCTTGTTCTCTTATTTGTTAGATAGTAGCCCATTACTAACTGTTCTGGGCTACGGGGATTGGTTCACCTACCGGGGGTTGTAGGTGCCATCATGACCGAGAAATTGGGTCGTGACAACTTGGTATCAGAGCTTTAGGTTCACCGGTTTCATCGGTATAGGAGCCAATATCTAGTAGAGTCCTGCGGATCGGGGCAGAGACGTCCGTACTCAATCTTTGGGAGGCTACAGTGACATTTTAGGAAATTTGACTCTCTCATTGCTTCTGTGTCATGTGTGGAACCCTTGAAGTTTCTGGAAATCTCATTTGTTCTACTTTATTCTTCCACAGATGGTTCGTACGAGATCATCGGCATCATGCGGAGATGAGCCTCCCACTCCAGCGCCAGCTCCAGCACCAGCTCCAGTGCCCACTTCTGTGCCAGCTTCAGTCGCAGCTCAGTCTCCAGATATTCGGGGGTTACTATTATAGCTTTTGGGTATGATTGAAGAGCGGCCTTCTGAGATGGCGCAGACACCCTCTCAGGGGGCAGCCCTGGGTGCATAGAGCTCAGGAGCGCAGCCTGCTACTATGGCTCCCCGTGCGGAGATCATTCCGGTTCCATCTGTTGCACAGCCTTTTGCTCCTCGCCCAGTTATGACAGAGTCAGAGCAGAAGGTGTTGGGTAGGTTTTTGAGGTTAGCACCTCCGAGGTTTGCTGGTACTTCTGGACAGGATCCACATGACTTTATTACTACCTGTGAGGAGATGTTGCATCATTTGGGTTTGTTGGAGACTCATGGGGTTGGTTATACTACCTATCAGTTGGAGGGCCCAGCGAAGTTATGGTGGAGGGCCCAGGTTGCTTGTAGACCACCGACGTCACCTCCTTTGACCTGGTCTGAGTTTTATGAGGCCTTTATAGCCAATTTTCTACCCCAGAGTGATCGGGAGCGTCGCAGGGAGCAGTTTACTCACCTTGTGCAGGGGTCTACGACTATCTCGGAGTATGAGACCCGTTTTCATCAGCTAGCACCATTCGGAGCTATGATCATTCCTACCGAGGCAGATAGGATTCGCAGATTTGTATAGGGTTTGAGGCCAGAGATCAGGCAGCCAGCTGAGATATTAATTGCCAGTGGTTGGTCATTCCAGGCTATTATAGACTATGCCCGCACTGTGGAGGAGTTACAGCGACATGATCAGGGGCCAAGAGATAAGAGGCCTCGATATCAAGGTGTCTATCGTGGTTCCAGATATGGCGGTAGAGGTCCTGGCCAGTGGAGCCGAAGTTATCAGCCACAGCAGCACCAGGGTCACTCCAGCCGACCGGTTCAGGCTTCCCTTCAGACTTTCGGTAGTACCCAGTTCGAGCAGGGTCAGAGCAGCCATCAGGGCTATGGAGGCCAGTCTTCGAGGGGTATAATTTCTGGGGCATCAGGTCATGGTGGTCATACGGGATCTGCTGGTTCATCTCGACTGAGTAGGCCGTCAGGGGCTTGTTTTACTTGTGGTGCGATTGGTCATTTTGCTAGAGATTGCCCTCAGCAGGGTGCAGTTCAGTTGGCCGAGCCTTTACGAGCAGTTCAGCCTCTGGCTAGAGGGGGTGGTCGTCAGAGTAGAGGTGGTGCTCCACGTGGCAGAGCAGGTGGTAGGGATGGCGGTCGGGCAGGTGAAGGTCGTCGTCAGTTTTACGCGGTCCCTAGGAGACTAGAGGCAGAGGCCTCAGATGCTGTGATTACAGGTACGATTTCTGTGTGCCATCAGTCTGCTATGGCTTTATTTGATCCTGGATCCACTTGTTCATATGTATTTGCCTACTTTGTGCCTTGTTTGGGGTTGGCTAGTGAGCCATTATCTGTTCTTGTTTCTGTTTCGACCCCAGTAGGAGATTCTTTAGTGGTGGATCGAATTGTGAGATCCTGTATGTTATCTGTTGGTGATTCAGAGACTTGGGGTGATTTGATGATTCTTGATATGCTAGATTTTGATGTGATACTGGGCATGGACTGGTTATCCCCTCACCGTGTGGTTTTGGATTGTTATGCCAAGACCATTACCATAGATGTGCCCGGTGTATACCCGGTTGTGTGGCAGGGTTCTGTTAGCCATGCACCATCTAGGATCATCTCTTGTCTTCGAGCTAGGAAGTTGATTTCCCGTGGGTGTTTAGCTTATTTAGCATATGTCCGAGATGTTAGTGCTGACCCTACTTCTCCTGAGTCTGTTCCTGTGGTTAGAGACTTCCTCGATGTGTTTCCTACCGACCTGTCAGGCCTTCCACCTGAGAGAGATATTGATTTCGCTATTGAGTTAGAGTTGGGCACTAGGCCCATTTCTATTTCTCCTTACCGTATGGCTCCTGCTGAGTTGAGGGAGCTTAAAGAGCAGCTCCAGGATCTGTTAGCTAAGGGGTTTATTAGACCTAGTGTGTCACCTTGGGGTGCTCCTGTTCTCTTCGTGAAGAAGAAGGATGGGTCGATGCGCATGTGTATTGATTATCGGCAGCTGAATAGGGTGACAGTGAAGAATAGGTATCCAATGCCGAGGATTTATGACTTGTTTGACCAGCTTCAGGTTCAGTCGTGTTTTCGAAGATTGATTTGAGGTCTGACTACCATCAGTTGAGGAATAGGGCGTAGGACATCCCTAAGACAGCATTCAGGACACATTATGGCCATTATGAGTTCCTGGTGATGTCTTTTGGGTTGACTAATGCCCCCGCAGCCTTTATGAACTTGATGCACATGGTTCTTGGCCCGTATTTGGACTCATTTGTGATAGTTTTTATAGACGACATCTTGGTGTACTCGCGTAGTAGAGATGAGCATGAGCAGCACTTGAGGGTTATACTCCAGACTTTGAGAGATCATCGGCTTTATGCCAAGTTCTCGTAGTGCGAGTTTTGGCTTGAGTCAGTTGCATTCCTAGGGCACGTGGTGTCTAAGGATAGGGTTAGGGTTGATCCGGGAAAGATTTCAGCGGTTTGTGAGTGGCCTAGACCTACTATTGTTACTGAGGTCCACAGCTTTATTGGGTTAGCAGGTTACTACCGATGGTTCGTTGAGGGATTTTCTTCCGTAGCAGCATCCCTGACTAGGCTGACTAGGAAGGATGTCCCATTTCAGTGGTCGGACCAGTGTGAGGATAGCTTCCAGAGGCTTAAGGCCTTATTGACTTCAGCTCCAGTTTTGACTGTGCCGGCTGAGGGTCAGAGCTTCTCCGTGTACTGTGATGCTTCTGGGGTTTGTCTTGGTTGTGTGTTGATGCAGCAGGGTCGAGTAATAGCATATGTATCGAGGCAGCTGAAGGTTCACGAGCGCAACTACCCCACTCATGACTTAAAGTTGGCGGCGGTAGTTTTCGCGCTTAAAATCTGGAGGCATTACCTATATGGAGTTCACTGTGAAATCTTCACCGATCACTGTAGTCTTCAGTATATCACGAGTCAGCGAGAGTTGAACTCGAGACAGAGGAGATGGGTCAAGTTACTGAAGGACTATGACTTCACTACTCTGTATCATCCGGGCAAGGCAAACGTGGTAGCGGATGCCTTGAGCCGGAAGGCAATGAGTATGGGTAGCCTAGCTTCTCTTTCAGTTTCAGAGCGACCATTGGCCTTGGACATCCAGTCCTTGGCTAACCGTTTAGTTAGGCTTGACTTGTCGGATCCTAGCAGAGTTCTCGCCAGTGTTGAGGTTCGTTCTACTTTGATTGATCAGATTCAGAGCAGTCAGTTTGAGGATCAGCAGTTGTGTGACCTTCGTGATCGGGTTTTTCAGGGTGAGGCTAGTCGGGTTACTCTAGATTCAGATGGGGTTCTGAG
>QJPP01005258.1:0-36693 GCA_003996215.1 Jaltomata sinuosa
AAACCGTAACCTACCTGTCGTCCGACGACAAGCTGCTGGAACAACGATGTCCAAGCTCGAACCACTCCGAGAAAATCCAAAACTAAATCGGAATCGGGTTCGGATTTGGGATAGAATAACTTGACGTAGATAATTGATTTTTTATAACCAATTTAACATAACCATAACCTTAAATTGGTTCCACCAATTCCCTTTTTTGTACGTATGAATGTATATAGAGCAGATAAGTAATTGAATTGTTTGTTTGAGAGAAAATGAAATCACTTCCAGTGAATATACTTAACAACACTTGCATAATGTAAAATAAGCTAGGTTGATAAGCCATAATTGGCATGGCCCTACGTAGATAATGGTTTGTTGGCCACCACATGCTGCCTAATTTGTTGCACAATGCCTCCACTTCCACGTGGAAGTGGAGGTGGCAACCAATTCGCCCCGCTAAGTATATACTCGGGTATTGCATAAATTCGTGGTATAACAAATACAACTTTTCAAATATAACATAATTGATAGAAAATCATTTCCAATAAAACCTACTATATTATAATAATAAATTTTAACATAACTAAATTTACTATCTCCGTTAAAATATTACGGAGTATAAAAACCTTATAAAATAAATACATATACACTTATATCGTATCAAAGATATTTTTCATGAACCTTTAAAATATTTTAAAAGGCAATAATAATATAGTTTTTACCAAATTTAACTTTTAAATAAACATTTCAAATACACGCACGATGCTAACAAAGTTCTTAAGTTTAGGCTCGTAATTCGCCTACGCACTATTTTGATACTCAGAATTCCCTCGGGATCCTCCCTTATTTTTTTATAACTGTTTCGGAACTGAAATGGTATTTTAAAACGTGACGTCGAGGCTAAAATCGCGTTTAACCCGACCCGATTCGCGACCCGGTTCGTAACCCATTTTCTGCCAGACAGTCCGCGGTAAAACAGTCATAACTCTTTACTCCGAGATCATTTGGACGTGAGGTTTTGTGCGTTGAAAACTAGACTCGTAGACCTTCGATTTGGTATTTCAGGGGACTTCTAACTCTTTATATACAGGGAGAAAATCCCTGACATATTTGACCCAAAGTTCAGAAAATTTATTAAAGGTCTTACGATATCTTTTGTCGATTTGCTTGACTTCAAAACTCAAACGTGGAAATGACCGGAAGGGTCATTACACTATTTTAGCCATATTTTGTAACTGTTTTGCCCTAATTTTATGGCATGTATTCCTTTTCCATGAGTGACATAATCCCCAGTTTAATTTTTGAAATTCGCATGTGGTCCCAATGGGTGATTTTTCACCCCTATTGTTGGCCCAAGTTGTAAAATTACAATATGGGTATGATTTCTTATATTTTAAAGAGTAGATTGTTGCTATGATAGTGTGGAAGCAGTCGGAGACTTCCAAAAAAGGAAATGCTCCATTCTAGCGGGTGCGAGTATGCGTGTTTGGCTTTGAGGTATGCTACGACTCAA
This sequence comes from Jaltomata sinuosa, assembly GCA_003996215.1. Classification (NCBI taxonomy): domain Eukaryota; kingdom Viridiplantae; phylum Streptophyta; class Magnoliopsida; order Solanales; family Solanaceae; genus Jaltomata; species Jaltomata sinuosa. The sequence continues at coordinate 1,496 of QJPP01005258.1, forward strand.
TTACTTCTAGACTGAGCTGATTTAAGATGATTTTCTAGTTTATGCTAATTGTTGGTGGGATTTCATGAATTGAATAGAGATCTTAAGGGAATTTTGATTCTCATAGCTGAATTAGGGGCTTTAGCTTAGGATCGGGATTGGGATCCTTAATTGCCTTTGCCTATTCCTGTAGGTTTTAGCATAGCTTGTATACTTCCTTTAGTTGTTGATGTTTTCTAACCTTAGCTTAGTTAGCCTGCTTTAGGGCCTTGGGGTGGTCAATTTAGAAATTTGTAGTATAGAATTACCGGTAGTTTTGAGGTATGTTCGGGGCTTGTTAATGGTTTTTTCTTTATCATTTTGTTACATATTATTCCTGTATATTTATGTATTTGTGGGATGAGGCCATGTGCATTGGACTTGTTTGACCCTAGGTCTGTTTGCTTGTTCCTTAACTCTTTTCGGTTTGTTTCTCTCATAGAAATCTTAGTAAAGATTATTCATGTTAGTCTAGATTAGGGTAGTTATTTCCATATGGTGAGTTCCCATAGGAGGTTGTTAGGAGTTTTGCTTTTCTAGGTGTTTATTCTTAAATTTGGATCTTTACGTTAGCTTATTTATTTAGTATTCTTCGGTGCGAGTTGATTAGACTGGATTATGATATTTGCCATGAGTTTTATCTAGATTCTCGAGTTTTGACTGTTTCATCATGTCATATGAAGGATTTGATTTCAAATACTGCATTAAATTTTTAAAGGGGTCTAAGATTTGGATATTTGATAAATTTTTGATTTTCTGTTGAAAACATGGAATATTTTCAAAGTTCCAATTTGAGTAAACTTGCATGCCCGAGGAAAAGTGTTTCAAGTGGTTTTACTTGTATTTTAAACTTTTATGCACAAGGGAAAGCGTTCCAGGTGGTTTCACATGTATTTTAAACTTACATGCTCGAGGAGACTCTAGTTCTGGGTGGTTTACTAACTTTTATCATGGCACGCTCTTTGAGAAATGGTTTAGAATTGGTATACAGATTTTGTGAGTCCCCCATGGATTCTTCCTTTGCAAGCTACAGTTGGAGGATTAGTATGCTATTGGCACTTGACTAATGTCATACGACATATTATGGCACAATTCCACATGCATTTCTCCATTAGGTTAACTTTTAGTTTCTATTGTTTGTTGTTTGTACCCATTGGGTTTATGGGCGGTACAGCTGGGTCTGTTGTTTGATATTTGTAATTTTTGGGCTTATGCGGGTTCAGTTAGGTTATTCTTTGATTTTGTCTACCTTCCAGGCTTATAGAGGTTCATTTAGGTTTTAGCTAGACTACTATATTGTGCTTTACTTTGCATTCTTTTTAGCTTACTTTGTTTAAGCTTTGCTCAGTTGATTACCTTCTATCTCGGTATTGTCTAGTTATGACTTGTATCCTTATACTAGCTCCCTAATTATTTCACTTTTGTATATTCACAATTTCTTTACTTTATCCCATTTGAGCTCAGTCAGCCTATGATGCCTACTGGGTACTGGGTATTTTGGTACTCATGATACACTCATGTATCTTTTTCTTGATGTAGACCCTAGCACGAGTTATCACTTTTGACGTTGTCCTTGTGCTGAGTTACTGATCCATAGATCCTGGGTGAGCTTTTGGCATTTGGAGCTTATGTTATCTCTTTTTATTTTAGGATTAGTCTTCTTTTTGTATATTCAGAGACTACCTTGTATATTTTGTATCAATCTAGTACTCCCTATGTTGTAGTAGCTTTTGTACAGACTGATACTAGGTTTTGGGAGATTATCTTTATATTTTTTTGTTTCCATCGTTGTTATAGTATTCTTCCTTATATTTATTATCTCTATATGAGTGATTGCTCTTTTGTTTTTACATATTTCTCATATTAACCATTTACTCGCTATTTTGGGCTAAGGGTTAAGCTTACCTACTGGTTGGGTATAGTAGGTGCCATCACAACCTGAGAAATTGGGTCATGACAGATCAATATCAGATCCCTAGTTTCATCAGTGAAATTGGTACAAGAGCAAGTGTTTAGTAAAGTCCCGCAGATCAGTATGATGACGTCTGTAGCCTATTTGCGGGAGGCTATTAGGCATTCTTAAGAAATTCCATATTTTTGATTCTTTATCGTGCGTCCTTGACTTTTACCAACTTCTAAATATTATTTGTTTAATTCTTTCTCAGATGGTTAGAATAAGGGCTACAACGATCGAGGGCAGAGGAAGAGGTCGACCCCAAGGTCGAGGTCGGGCATGAGCTGCAGCACCAGCTCAGGTCCAAGCAAGAGAGCCATTACCAGAGCCTATGAATGATGAGGAGCCTAAGATTTCTCCATAGTTAGTACGAGAGGATCTGCCAGTACAACAACTAGTGGGGCAGGGACCAACCCAGCCTCTACCTAGACTTATTATTTTATCGGTAGTACATGCCACTATAGCTCAATTGTTGAGTGCCTTGGGAGGCCTACCTCAGTCTTTATCTCAAAGAGCAGTGTAGGGTGTTCAGGGTATAAGAGTGTAGCCTGCTAGTATGGCTCCCCGTGTTGAGGTACCGCTAGTTCAGGTAGTTAACCCACTGATGACAGCCCGGCCAAAAATGACTTCTGAGGAGAAGAGATGCTAGGTCAGTTCTTTAGATTTGCCCCATTGAGGTTTTCAGGTGCTCCAGGAGAGGATGCACATGAGTTTCTTACTAGTTGCTAAAATAGGTTGCATAACCTTGGTCCAGTGGATTCTCAGGGGGCAGACTACACTTTATTTCAGCTTGATGGTGTAGCGAGATAGTGGTGGAGAGCTTATTTTGAGAGCAGACCATATGGGTCCCCTTCTCTGACTTAGGCACTGTTCTTCGAGGCCTTCTTGGGGAAGTATAAGCCACATAGCAAGCGTGAGAGACTTTGGGATACACTTTTGAAGGTAGAATAGGGTTCCATGTCAGTTGTAGAGTATGGATTGATATTTCATGACTTAGCCAGACACACTACTATGATTCTTCCTACCGAGCATAAGAGAGTGTGGTGCTTTGTCAGAGGGTTGAGGCTTCAACTTTGATTGTCTACAAAGTGTATGGTATCTTTGGTCCCATCATTTTAGATATTGATGACCATGCTCACACCATTGAGAGTATAAAATGTGAGGCCCATGAGAGAAGTGATAAGAGACATCGGTATCAATTAAGGTTCAGTGGTTCCTAATATATAGGTAGAAAGTTTTAAGGCAAGGGTCAGCAACAGTGGTACTTTTATCCTACTAGGCCTATTCAGGACTCACTTCATCTTCTTGGTAGTAGCAACCAACCTGGGTAATATGGTCAGCGCTCTGGTCAGCACTCGAGGTGTTCATATTTTGGGTTTTCTGGCGATGGTGGCCGTTCTAGTTTAACGGGTGCTATTCATCGGGGTAGGGCTTCTATGGGTTATTATGAGTGCAGGGAGTTTGGTCACTATGCTAGATATTTCCCCAGCATGGGATGGCCGAGCCTTTAGCAACTTCCCATCCTATAGAGTAGTGGTACCACTAATCAGAGGTGGTGCTTAGACAAGTAGGGGTACACATGGTGGTTCTTAGTTGGATAGGAGCAGTAGTTGTACGGGTCCTTAGCCTGATGGTAGGCATAGTTAGTTATATGTCATTCCAAGTAGACCATTGGTGGAGGCTGCATATGCCGTGATTACAGGTATAATTTCAGTGTGTCATCTGCCGGCATCTTTCCTATTTGATATAGGATCCACATATTCTTATATGTCTATTTACTTTACTTCTTTATTGGGGTTGTCCAGAGAGCCCTTGTAGTGCCCATGCATGTAGCTACTCCCAAAGATGATTCTTTAGTAGTAGATCGGGTATTCAAATCTTGCGTGGTGACTATTTGGGAGTATGATGCTTGGGTAGATCCTATTGTACTTTATATGGTTTATTTTGATGCTATTCTGGCATGGACTGGTTATCCCCTCATCATGTGGTCTTGCATTGCTTAAAGACTGTTACCTTAGTCATGCATGGCATATCCCTAGTTGTGTGGCAGGGTTTTATTAGTCACACACTGACATGGATCATTTCTTATGTTTAGGATAGGAGTTTAGTGCCAAAGAGGTGGCTAGCGTATCTTGGTTACGTCCGGGATGTTAGTGTCAATGTTGCCTCGCTTGATTATGTTCTCATAGTCCGAGAGTCCATTAATGTCTTTCCTACAGACATACATGGCCTCATGCCTGAGAGTGATTGAACTTTTCTATCGACGTCGAGCCAGCTACCAGGCCTATATCTATTCCACCCTACCATATGGCTCTTTCTTAGTTGAAGAAATATAGTGTTCAGCTTCAGCACTTTCTGGGTAAGGGTTTCATTTGGTCGAGTGTTTCTCCTTGTGGTGCTTCTGTCCCTTTTGTGAAGAAGAAGGATGGCACTAAGCGTTTGTGTATCGATTACCGATAATTGAATAAGGTGACTATTAAAAATAAGTATTTGATGCCACTTATGGATGACTTAATTGATCTGCCTCAGGGTGCAACATTATTTTCTAAGATTGAATTGATATATGGTTATCAATAGTTGAGGATTCGAGCAGCAACATTTGACAGCCTTCAGGACTCGCTACGGCCATTATGAGTTCTTGGTGATGACTTTGGTTTATCTAGCTGCATTCATGGACTTGATGAACTGCGTGATCAAGCCTTATTAGGAATACTTCGGGATAGTTTTTATTGATGACATTTTTGTATACTCGAGGAGTAGGTAGGAGCACGAGCAACATTTAACGATTGTACTCTAAACTTTGAGAGATCAGCGACTTATGGCATGGTTTTGAAGTGTGAGTTTTGGCTTGAGTCTGTAGCATTCTTGGGGCACGTGGTGTCCAAGGATCGGATTATGGTAGACCAGGCGAAGATTGAGGCAATTCGTGATTGGGCTAGGCCCACTTCTCTTACCAAGGTTCACAATTTTGTTGGGTTTTGCTGGTTACTACAGACAATTCATTGAGGGCTTCTCTTCCATTGCAGAACCATTGACTAGACTAACTAGGAAGAATGTCCCATTTTAGTGGTCCGATAAGTGCAAGGTGAGATTTTAGAAGCTCAAGGCCTTATTGACTACAACTCTGATGTTGACTCTTATAGTTTAGGGCCAGGGATTTACACTTTATTACAATGCTTAAGGTGTTTGTTTAGGTTGTGTGTTGATGCAGCAGGACAGAGCGTATGCTTCAAGACAGTTGAAAATGCATGAGCGGAACTACCCCACCCATGAATTGAAGTTGGCGGCGGTAGTTTTTGCGCATAAGAGTTGGAGGCATTATCTTTATAATGTACATTGTGAGATATTCACCAACCATCGCAACCTACAATAAATTTTGAGCTAGAAAGATCATAACTCGAGGCAGCTGAGGTGGGTAGAGTTACTAAAGCACTATTACCTCTCTATTCTTTACCATTCGGGCAAGGCAAATGTGGTAGTAGATGCCTTGAGTCGGAAGGTGGTGAGGATGGGTAGTTTAGCCTTCCTATAAGTTTCTGAGATACCATTGGGTTTGGACATTCAGTCCTTAGCCAATAGGTTTGTTCGACTTGACATTTCTTACCCAGGAAGGATTCTTGCCCGTGTCAAGTCTCATTGTACATTGTAGAAGAAGATCTTAGGTTGGCATTTTGAGGATAGTCAACTTTATGGGCTCTGAGATCATGTGTTGAGCGGTGAGGTTGGAAAGAATGCCTTAGATTCAGAGGGTGTCTTCCGATTCGAGGGTCGTATCTGTGTTCCAAGGGTTGGTCACTTGATTTAGTTTATATTGCAAGAGGCTCACTCTTCCAAATATTCCATTCATCCCGGGGTAGATAAGATGTATAGGGACATAAGACAACATTACTGGTAGACCGGGATGAAGAGGGATATAGTGGAGTTTGTATCTTGTTGCTTGAACTATCATCAGAATACTATGGATTTCGTAGTTGGCTTGCTGTGTCCTTGTGTTGTTTTGATAGAACTTGGGTCATCATAGATTGGTTGACTATGTCTGCCCACTTTCTACTGGTTAAGTCTACTTTAATGTCGAGAGGTTAGCTCAGATTTATGTGTGAAATATATTTTGTCTTCACGGTGTGCCGGTGTCCATCATTTTAGATAGAGCTACTCAGTTCACCGCTCACTTTTGAAGGGTGTTTTAGGTAAAGTTGGGTATCCGAGTTCACCTTAGCATAAATTTCACCCGTAGAAAGATGGCCAGCCTAAGTGAACTATTAAGGTTCTCGACGATATGATCTATGCTTGGGTTTTACATTTTGGGGGTCAGTGGACCAGTTACTAGACTTGGAAGATTATGCTTCTAGTAATAGTTACCATTTGAGTATTTAGATTGCTCTATTCAAGGCATTATATGGTAGGCGGTGTAGGTCTCCTATTGGGTAGTTTGATGCTTTTGAGGCTAGGTTGCCGGGTACATACTTTTTGCAGGAGTCCTGTGATAGAGTTTGGGTAATTCAAGATAGACTTTGAGTAGCTCAGATTAGGTAGAAGAGTTATGCTAATCGGAGGCATTGTGCTTTGGAGTTTGGGATTGGTGACCATGTGTTCCTTTAAGTGTTTCCCATGAAAGGCGTGATGATATTTGGGAGGAGAGAAAATCATAGCCCTAGGTATATTGGGTCGTTTGAGATTATTCATCGAGTTGGTGATGTTTCTTATTAGTTAACCTTGCCTCTAGCTTTTTTTTCTATTCAACCTGTCTTCTATTTATCTATGCTCTGGCATTATATTCTAGATGAGTCTCACGTGTTCCAGTGGGATTCAGTTTAGTTGGATGACCATTTGACTTTTGACGAGTAGCAAGTACCTATTTTAGCTAGGGATATTAGGCGGTTGATGTCTAGAGAGATTCTGGTGGTAAAGTCAAAGTGGAGACATTATCTAGTTGAGGAGGCTACCTAGGAGACCGAGCATGACATGCAGGCCCAGTATCCTTAACTATTACAACCTCCAGGTACTACCTTCTTCTTAACTTTGAAGGATGAAAGTCCTTTTAGTAGTGGATATTGTAATGACCCTTTAAGTCATTTTCTTTGTTTCCATGTTTTTCCATATTTTGGGCTTTCCCACAATGGCTACAAGTCATTTATGAATCGTCAGAACTGGCAGTTCAGTTTTCAAGCAGTTCGTTTGTGTTTGAAGCCCATTTCTTTATTTTGAAGCTCCTTAAAAAGTGGAGATTTGACTTTGGTCAACATCAGGAGAAGACAGCCTTGAATGAAAATTCCATCATCGTTGTTTGGTTCAAAATGTTGAATTTAGGCTAGACGGACCTTTGGTTTGGGTCTTGAGGCTTCAAGACTCATTTTGGGCTATCGGGTTACTTTTGGCTAAAATTTGGTGTTTGGGCATGGGGCTCACGTTCCTTTGAAACTCTCAATTTTGGAAATTTTATAGATTCTTTTGAGTCTAGAATGCCATTTTTTGTAGAGTAGCATATTTGGTTTGTGTTCGCTGTGGTCCAGATTAATCCCGAGGACCCGTTTGGATAATTCCTAACATAGAATTTTTTGTTCGTGTGCTAGTTCTGGTATGTCCCCTTTTCAACCTTTTTGTCATATTTCCATACACTGCTTTTGTGGTAAAACTCAACTTTTGCAAAGATTGCATTTGCGAGAATCCTCTGCTTTTGTTGAGGTGTGCCTTGACTTGAAGACCTCCTCTTTTGTGGAGTTTTTGTCTCTTTTGTGACTTTCGCATTTGCGGAAAAGTCTCCTCTTTTACAGAGGCACGGGTGAATTGTTACCTCTGCATTTGCAATTAAATCTTTGCTTTTGCAGAGATAGCTGTTAAATATTGAACTTCCCTTTGTTTTCAAATATTTCCAAACTCGATAATCTCCATTGTTGAAGAGCTCAAGCTCAAAAAATTGTGTGGGAACATCAGTTTAATCCTGGGATTGTTGGGTCCTCATCCTTGATCACCTTTCCGTTGTAAAATTCATAAGTTTCAGGTCTTTTTTCTTAAAAATCCTTGTCAATTAATGTTTTAATCTTCCCACTTTAGGGGCTGATTTTAAGACTATTTTGCCCTAATTTTTTGGCAAGTTATGCTTGAACCACGGGGGACATAATTCCCAATTTAGTTTTTAAAATTTGCATGCGGTCTCCACGAGTGATTTTTCACCTGATTTTTTGCCTAAGATGTAAAATTACAAAATGGGTATCGTTGGTCATATTTGAATTAGTTGATTATAATTATTATAGTGTGGCAATAGTCGAAGGCTTCACGAAGAGGAAAACCTCCATTCTAGTGGGTGCGAGCGCGCGTGTTCGGCTTCGAGGTAGGTTACGGCTTACTTACTTCAAGACTCAACTTGTCTATGATGATTATCTGATTTGTGCTAATTTCTAGTGGTATTTTGTGGATTGAATAGTGATTATAAGTGAATTTTGATTCTCGTAGCCAAATTAGGGGCTTTAGCATAGGATCGGGGTTGGGATCCTTAGTTGCCTTTGCCTGTTCCTGTTCCTGTAAGTTTTAGCATAGCCTGTATAATGCATTTAGTTGTTGATGTTTTCTTGCCTTATCTTTGATAGTCTGCTTTGGGGCCTTGCGGTGGATAATTTAGAAATCCGTGGTATTGAATTACCAGTAGTTTTGAGGTAGGTTAGGAGCTTGTTAATCATTTTTGCTTTATCGTTTTATTTCGTTATATTCCTTCGTATTTTATGTATTTTTTAGCCAAGTCTATGTGGATTGGATTTTCTTGAGCCTAAGTTAGTTTGATTGTTTCTTAACTCTTTTAGGTTTGTTTCTGTAATAACCTTTTAGGTTATTTCCTTGATTTTCATGCTTTTTCAACATTTTCAGCTTTCCCACAGCAGCTACAGGTCATTTATGACTTGGCACAACTGACGGTTTGGACCCCGAGCCATTCGTTTTTGTTTTAAGCTCATTTCTATATTTTACAACTCTTAAGGCTGGTAGTTTACTTTGGTCAATATTCAAAGAAGACAGCCTCATATTGAAATTTTGTCAGCATTGTAAGCTTTAAAATGTTGACTTTGGGCTAGAGGGACCTTTGGTTCAAGTCCCGAGGCTTCTGGACTCATTTTGAGCTATTGAGTTTTGTTTTGGTGAAATTTAGTTCTTGGCGTGGGGCCTACTTTTATTTTACATCGATCTCCCTTGGGAATTTCGTTGATTTAATTGATTTGAGAATGTCATTTTTGGTAGAGTAGCATAGTTCATTTGCATCTGCGGGACCCCAGAGGAATCATGTGTGCCCATACGGTTACTTTTTAGCATTAAGTTTTTGCTGGTTTCTGCTTTATGTTGCAGACCTTTTTGGTCATCAGGACTGCAAGGTGACCATCACATTTGTGATGGTCTAACCTTTTTACCATTATAATTGATAAGGGTTCCTCGTGATCATGATGAAGGCCGGTTGAAGCCTAGTCCAGCTTGTTTTGGGCGATCGCGTGGCAAGAATATCATAATCATTCTTCGTTACCACGTGGGGTCCTTCACGATCATGATAAAGGACCCCTGGCGGTATATAAAGTTTTCACGTCATTTTCTTCTTCAATTTTCTGAGAAACCTCCATTGTTTTGAGCTCGAAGGCTATTTCAAACTCTCTTCTGCTTCCATAATTGTACTGGTAAGTTCCCCTTGTTTCCCTTCTCTGTTTCTGTCTTCAATTCATGATTTATTCCATTAGTTTCTTTGATAACTCCTTGTTCCTAGCTGTTGATCAAAGTGGACTTTAGGGCAGTATTGGGCCCTAAATCGAGTCCCGTTCGCACTCAACTTTTGGGCATGGGTTTCTAAACCCGCTACGGACATATTTGTAAAATTTCTTTTCCATTTTGTTGTATGGGCCATGAGGGTCATTTTCTGACTCGACCTCCAGCCCAAATTTCATATAATTAATATGGGTGTCATTCTTCCCGTCTTGAAACCTGAATTATGTTCTTGATAGCATGGCAGCATTCTTAGTTTGTTCGAAAAGGGAAGGCACACGAGTCATGGTTTGTGTTTGCAGATAAGCCCCGCAGTTGGTTACGTTTTACTATTTTAAGACTTGGCTTAGTTAGAATTTATATGTTATGAGTTACATGAACGTTAGGCTAGGTTTAGATTAAAATTAGGCATAAATCCTACTCCTGCTTATCTTGGCCATTTTCCGGACTATAGAGTAGTATTACCATGTTTATCCTTAGTTTAGGACCCCGTAATCAACTGTGGCTAGCCTAGAATCCTTAAAATTATTTAGGGAAATTTTAGAGGAAGAGTAGGTGCTTTTACTTGTTTTTTTGTTTTATTTCAATTTTTGCCCTTGTATTCCTGTATTGGTATATATGTGGGCCTGAGGCCATAGCATGGATTGGATGGATTGCCAAGTCAGTTATCTTGTTTGAAGGGTGTTTTACCCTGATTGAATGATATTCTCTGAGGATGGCATCATATCTCATTATTGCATTACATGGCTATTTGTTTTGGAAATGAAAGATATATGGGATTTTTGGTTCAAATTTGGGATTTTACTTAATCACTGGTTTTTGAAAGAAAAGAAAGTACCATTGTTATACTGGTCCAAGGTATGTTTCTAGACGCTTATCTATTTTACTTTCCTATTGATGAGTCTGAGGAATGATTCTGAGCGGCCCGAGGAGCACATATACGGGTTTTACCTTTATGCATATGTTGATGAGCTCGAGGTTCCTTCTGGGTGCCCGGGGTACCAGATATCGAGTTTTTACTTTTCTGCATTGGCCATACTCCATATCATATCATCTCACAATGCATTAAACTGGATTATCTATGTGTACTTGGAATGTTTTTTCTTGTTTTATCATTTTTGTCTTCAGCATTATATAGATAGTTTTGCTTGCTATTGACACCTAGATTTAGGTGGATCCGTGTAGTTAGTTTACTTTCCTATAGCTTATTATATATATATATTATACTTCTGAGCTCGGTTGGCCTATGATTTCTATTGGGTACTCATTGTTTTGGTACTCATACTACACTCTACATCTTTTTCTGACGCAGGACCTAGTATGAGCCACCCTTGTTGACCCTCCAGACATTCGTGGCCAGCGGTTGTTTGAATTGCGGTAAGCTCCTTGTATTTTGGAGACCCCTTTAGTGTTTCCATCTACATACCTGTCTATATTTTTGTATTTTTGGATTGACAACACCTATTGTATAGATATTTAGTACTTTAGACGTTCTTGTACTAGTGACATCAATTCTGGGGTTAGTATGGTAGATGTTTTGTCTTCTCGGTCACTTTGGGGATATTTTTGTATATTTATTACTATTTCTTTGTATATATATTTTTGGCCCCCTTCTTGTATGCTTCCCTCTCGTATTTCATTATTTAAACTATTTTATTATACTTCTGTATATTTTTTGGTTTGCTTGCCTATCAGGAATTATGTAGGCGTCCTATCTTTGGGGTTGGCTTGCCTACTTGAGGGTTGTATAGACACCATTGCGGCCCAATTTTTAGTCATGACACAGTGGTATCAGAGCTCTAGGTTCACCGGTCTTGCTAGTACAAGAGCAAAGTGTCTAGTAGAGTGTCGTGGATCAGTATGATGACATCTATATCTTATCTGTGAGAGGCTATAAGACATTCCTAGAAAAGATTCCATCTTGTTTGATTCCTTATCGTGCGTCCTTGACCCTATCAACTTCTAAATATCTTTTGTTTCACTCTTTCTAAAATGGTTCAGACGATATCAGCAGTAGGTTAGGACAAGGCCCCTGCACCTATAGTTAGAGCCCCAACTAAGGGAAAGGGTAGAGGTCGGCTAACGGGTTGAGGTCGGGGTCAGGCTATAGTGTCAGCTTGAGCCCAGACTAGATTAGCATTACTAGAGCCTAATATTATGGTTGAGGAGGTACAGTATGAGCCGGAGTGTGTGGGGCCAACCCAGCATCCGATAGGTTTTATGGCTACTCAAGTACTACAGAGGACATTGGTTTGCTTGCTTGGGTTCCTTGAGAGTATGACATAGCCAAAAGCCTCACTCGGTACTCAGATTGGTTCTCAGGTTAGAGATGAGCCTCAAAATTTATCCCTAGAAGTGGCACAGGGTTTAGGAGCGCAACCTACTACTACGGTTCATCGATTAGAGGTGTTGTTGTTCCCTACCGTTATTCTGCTTATTCTAGCTGTGCCTATTAGGTCTTTTGAAGAGCACAATTTATTTGGTAGGTTTCTGCGGTTGGGTCCCCTAAGGTTTTCTGGTTCTCCTAGGGAGGATGCGCACGAGTTTCTGACTAGTTGCCAGGAGAGATTGCATAATCTTGGGTTGGTTGAGTTGCACGGAGCAGATTACACCATGTTTTAGCTGGATAGTCCAGCAAAATAATGGTGAAGGTCATATATAGCTTGCAGACTAGCCGGGTCACCTCCACTTACTTAGGCACAGTTCTCTACAACTTTCTATGAGAAGTATATACAGTGCAGATTGAGAAATCGGTTGACGGATGAGTTCTCCAGGTTGGAGGAAGGCTCAATGTCTGTTTCAGAGTATGAGGTCAATTTCCATGAGTTGTCTAGGCATGCCACAATGATTCTACTCACCAATCATCAGAGGTTACATCTTTTTGTTAGAGGTTTGACTTTACAACTCCATTTGACTACGGAGGGTATGGCAACATCAGGCCATTCCTTCCTGGAGGTTGTGTATTATGACCACACTATTGAGGGCATATTTCATGAGGCCCAAGGAGGCAAAGATAAGAAATTCCTCTATCAGTGTAGGTGCAACAGCTCACAGATAGGGGGCAGAGGCAACTTTGGTAGTTGTCAGCATCAGCAACATTTCCAGCCAAGCCAGCCTGTTCAGGTGGAATTTTAGATCGCTAAGGTTCAGAGTAGTTAGGGTTTGGAAAGGTGCTCTTTCTGTGTCCACATGCTGTGGTAGTCATTCTTTCAGCACGGTAAAGTTAGCTCGGTTATTATGAGTTTTGTGAGTGAGGCTAGTTTGCTAGAGTGTGTCTTCTTGTGCAGCACTTGAGGTGGCAGGATCTGACAGTACAGGCCCCGAAGGCTCCAGTACCACCGGCCAGAGGTGGTGCACACGGTACTTCAGGTGGTCCCCAGGGTACTAGAGGTGATCCTTAGTCTAGTAGATCAGGTGGTCGTGGCATTTAGAACCATATGTATGTATATCTGGACCATCCAGAGGCTTATGCTTCAATGCTATCATCACATGTATGATATCCATTTGTTATCAATCATTGTTTGATCCGGGTTCTACATTCTCCTATGTGTCTACTTATTATGCTACTCGTCTAGATTCAAGTTGTGAGTTATTTCTTATTCCTTTGCACGTATCTACCCCAGTTGGAGATTCTTTAGTAGTGGATTATGTACATCGTGCTAGTGTTGTGACTATCTTGGGGTATGACACATGGGTAGACCTGATTGTGCTCGACATGGTTGATTTCGATGTGATTTTAGGCATGGATTGTTTGTCTCCCTATCATGCAGTCATAGATTTCTTTGTAAAGACCGTTACTCTACGGATACCTGGTATCCCGCCTATAGTATGAATTTGTGCTGATAGCCACATGCCGAGGAGAGTTATATCCTTCCTGAGCGCTCGACGATTGGCTGGGAAGGGGTGTTTGGTGTATGATAAGTTTGTATTCTACCTACTTAATTATCTTTTAATCTTATGCTTTTACTAGTTTAGAGTGGATAAATAGTGCATTTGACATGAATTTCTTCTATTTTATAGGTTTTTGTGTTGTAGAAGTGTTCGGGAAAGATTCGAATGAAAACAAGTAAAAATGGAGCTAAAAAGGACTGCTGACCACGGACACCAAGTTGCTTATCGCGACCGTAAGAGTAAGGTCACGCAACCGTGATGCACAAGGAAAGAGTTAAAGCCACGTGATCGTAAAGTGAATCTACGCGACCGCATGGAGGAAGAAGTCAGAGCTACGTGACTGCGAGGTTGAGATCACACGACCGCATGGAAAGAAATCACAGAACCTCGCAATCGTGAAGCATGTTCATGCGACCACGATGAGGAAGTCATCAGTTGTAGGGAAGAATTTGAAATTTCCATTTTTGGAAACCCCAATCCATAAAAAACTCCTCAACCATTTTTTAAGGCATCTTTGGCTATTTTCACAACTTTTGGCAAATCTTGGAGAGCAAGTTCATCAACCAACACCATATGAGTGAAGATTTGGAAGCTCTTTATTGTAAAATCTTTAGTTTCCATTCTTCAACTCTTGTTCTTAATTGCTAATTTGTAGGTGTAATTTTTGAATTGAGATTTGGGTTTTGTATTAGAGATAATACTTAATTGGGTATTTAATTCATGTTTTGATTTTGCTTTTGGTTAATTATTGGGGCCTATTGAATCCTCTATGCTTGAATTTATAGTTAATGGTTGCAAACATTGACTTAGATTTTTAATTGGGTGCTTGCTTGAAAGAGGAGTTTCTTAATTCAGGAGTGTTCAATAGTGGGGATTTGGGATTCCACTCTAGATTGAGGCTATGAATAGTTTAATTTTACGAAAACCCCCATCTAGAGTTGGAGCTAGAAATAGCCAACTCACCCAAGTTTCTTTGGTTGGTTATTTCTCACTCGTTGTGATTCGAGAGAACACACGAGATATATGCTTGATTTGTCGAGAGACGGTTAGGCACACCTCTAACAAAGACTACGCACATGTTAATCGGGTGCAAGTCTTGTTAATTAGATTCCCATTCCCAAGTCTCCCATCTTGTCCTTACTTGGCAAAAGCAAGGTGAAATCCATTGATCAATCTAACTTGTGATTATTTTTCTTTATCTTTTGTTTTTAGTTCATAAACCCCCCTATCGATATCTTTTACTTTTGATTGAATTTCAATAAGTTACTTGGATTCTTTATTAGCTCTATCGAGATTACATTGTCCTCTTTGGGTTTGACCCCGACATCCTTTCATGCCTCGAGGCTACCCCATAGACATAACACGGGTCGCGAGACTACAAGTGCCCCAAGTTAACCCTTGGTCATAGAAAACTCAAATCAATACCAGAAACACAATGGAAGCATACTAAATGAAGATAGGAAACCACAACTTAAATAAGAATAAGGTCTAAGAAGTATCAAATCCCTAAATGAAATACAAGTCTAGCTATGTCTGAAGCCTTTATACTGTCATAAGAGTTTATGGGACAAGAACCCAACTAACTCGAGAATATGAAAGAAACATAAACAAAGTAACTAGACTGATACTAGTCCTCGAAGGATGAGGACTCACCAACACTATCTGGATATCCAGCATCGTCTAGCAACGAGCCTAAGAGAGAGAGCCTTAACTTTCATCATCAAGAGGATGCAACACAAGATATGTTTCAGTACTATAGGATGTACTGAATATGCGAGACATGCATAAATATGGAAAAAACATAAAATATGGAAAAAACATACTCAAAATGTATTTAAAACTGATTTCATGCATATGAAAGTATCATAAGTAAATCTCATAGTTTAAAGCGTAAATCATGAAATAGAAAAGCTTAAGTCTTAAATCTTCATACGGGAGTTTCTCTTAACCAAAATAAACCACGATGAGCTACATGGAGTCCAGTGTCATACACCCAAACCAAAAAAGTTTATCCTAATCGGCCAAAGTTAGAACCTTATCATATCAGGATCTTGTCATAAGCCATAGAGGGAACCTACGGTGGCTCGTAGTTGAGGGACTAAGGGTAATCTCACTCTGTCCAACTCGGTTCTAAATACTACTCCCAAAACATATATATATATAACTCACATAAACTTGTGACATATCTAATGCCAATTTTGTTTGAAAACCATAAGGGTATATCTAATACCATGCAATTCACATAACATAGGTAGACATATCTAGATGCCAAACCTTTCATAAATCATAAGGACAAATATGATGTCATGCAATTCATACTTCAAAATTCTTAAAACTTAGCATAGCCATAATTCAAAACATACTTTTCTTTCTAAATTAATAACTTAAAGAATTAGGCATGCAATTTCATGATAGTAGGGGCCATGTTATCAAAACATGTCAATTTTGCTTGAAAACATGCAAATCAATAGAATCATGCTAGAAGTCATCATCACCATATGGGATTTTGAAATTATGCAAGGAACCTTAATTAAAACATGGGTAATGAATGGGAAATCATAAAAGGATACTTTAAAACAAACCCATAACTTTTCTCCAATTTGGGTAAGAACCCTAATTTCATAAATTCATAAATCAAAGTAAAACTTGAGGATTTAGGGCATAAGGGTGACAGGAATCCCTTATTTAATACCCATATACCATATTGAATCTTGCTTGATCTAATGAAAAGGAATGGAGGCTTGAAGTTGGAGCTTAAAGAAGTTCTTTATTCTTTTGGAATAGGATTTCTTAGCATGAGAAGACCTTAGGCATTTAGGGAATAAAAACCTACCAAAAATGGTCAAAATGACCTCAAGAGTTAAAAGGGTGGGTGATTATAGAAATACCCTCAGGAATTTAATTCGAGAAAAGCTGATTAAATAATCGACTTTAGGTTCTATGGGTCCTTTCCATGGACCATAAAAGTAATCATGATTCATGGATTGTACTCGTGGTTCCTAAGCCCAAAGTTCAAGATGTGTATCAGGTTCCACGATTCAATATGATGACTCGTGGAAAACTTCCATGAGTTGTAGAAACCATCCGTGGTTACTGGAAAAAGATTGCCCTCTGTCTGAGTTCCACGGGTGGTTTCCATGACCTGTGAAACTAATCATGACCCGTAGACTCCACTTATGGTTCCCAGACCATAGGTGGGATCTTCAGGACAGGTTTCATGAGATACTTCCACGACTTATCATTCCTTGCACGACTCATGGACTTGACTCATGATTCTTGGAAGTTCCAAAATTTTTAGAGTTTCTAAGTTTAAAAGCTGTATCGAATTATGAGGTGTTACAATATCTCCCCCTTGGAAACATTTGTCCTCAAATGAAGACTAAGAAAGGAAATCTGGAGAGAAAACAGCCCAACCAAATAACAAAACATGAACTTCAAGGCTAAACTTGAAAACTGAGCTTTTTAACTTTAAACATGATTGAACCAACTTTGGAAAACATGAATGCATGCTAGGATCATGAGAGAAACTAATGGAATAGAATCGGAGGGACATACTAAGGAGGAAGCTAATACCTCAAGCTGAAGCTGAATAATAAAGAAAGAGATAAGGGTACTTGGCTTTCATGGTTGCTTCTACTTCCCAAGTAGCTCTCTCAACTAGCTGATTTCTCCAAAGGACCTTGACCGAAGCAACTTCTTTGTTTCTCAACCTCCGAATCTGACGATCAAGAATCTCTGTGGGTACTTTCTCATAAGTAAGGTTGTCCTTCACACCCACATCCTCCAAAGGAACAATCAAGGTCGGGTCACCAACACACTTCTTCAATAATAAAACATGAAAAACTGGATGAACGACTCCTAATTCTGTTGGCAGATCCAACTCATAAGCAACACTACCAACTTTCCTCATAATTTGATAAGGACCTACATAAAGGGGACTACGCTTCCCTTTCTTGACAAATCTCATCACACCCTTCATGGGTGACACTTTCAGAAATATCCAATCATCAACTCCAACTCCCTTCTCCTCACATCTGCATATGATTTTTGTCGACTCTGAGCGGTCTTCAACCTCTCCCTAATGATCTAAACTTTCTCCATAGTCTCATGAACTGAATATGGACCAATCTTAGCTGCCTCACCTACCTCAACTCAACCAATAGGAGATCTAAACCTCTGCCCATAAAGTGCCTCATAAGAAGCCATCTGGATGCTAGAATTGAAGTTGTTGTTGTAAGCTAACTCGATAAGAGTTGTGTGATCATCCCAACTACCTTTGAAATCAATCACACAAGCCCTCAACATATCATCCAAAGTTTAAATAGTACCCCCTGCCTCTCCATCCGTCTGAGGGTGAAAAGTTATGCTAAGCTTAACATGTGTACCAAGACCTCTCTGAAATGACTTCCAAAACTGGGATGTAAACTGAGTACCCCTATCATAAAACACCATGCAACCTAACTATCTCCCAAATGTAGAGTCTGGCATAATCATCTGCTGAATCTGTAGTCATAACCGCCAAGAAGTGGGATAAATTAGTCATCCGGTCGACAATCACCCAAATAGAATTATGTTGCCTTCGAGTACAAGGAAAACCTGTAATGAAATCCATATTGATCGCTTCCCATTTCCAAGTAGGAAGATCAATATCCTGAGTCATACCACCCGGTCGCTGATGATCTACTTTCACTTGTTTATAGTTAGGACACTTAGCTACAAAACATGCTATGTCCCTCTTCGTGCCATTCCTCCAATTGACTTCCTGTAGGTCACGGTATATATCTTGGTGGCATCGAGGTGAATAGAATATCTGGAGCTATGAGCCTCTATAAAAATCCGCTGTCTAAACCCACCTATGTCAGGAACACACAATCGACCCTAATATCGAAGCACACTATCTCCCCTTTGTGAGAAAACCTCTACCTTTTGATGATCGACTGCACCCTTCAAGTGGTACAAAATAGGATCATTGTTTTGCATTTCTTTCACTTCAGCTACCAAAGATGATTCGCAACTATTTTGAACAATAACACCACCTTCTGTCAAATCCATAAGGCAAACTCCTAGTCGAGAAAGTCGATCAACATACTTGGCCAATTCCTTCTTTTTGTCCTCGACCGAAGACACACTACCCATGAACAATCTACTAAGTTCTTCCACCACAACATTGGCGTTATCCGGATGGTAAAGAACACTCATATCATAGTCCTTATGCATCTCAAGCCATCTCCTTTGACGAAGATTCAATTCCTTTTGAGTGAATACATACTAAAGACTCTTATGATCGGTGATTACATCCACATGAACACCATACAAATATTGTCTCTAAATCTTTAAAGAAAAACCCATGACCGCTAACTCGAGATCATGAATATGGTAGTTCTTCTCATGAATCTTGAGCTGTCTCGAAGCATAAACAATAACCTTATCATGCTACATCATCACACAACTCAAACCAATCCTAGAAGCATCACAATACACAACAAAGTCATATGGGCCCTCGTGTAGAGCCAACACTAGAGCTATGGTCAATTTAGTCTTCAATTCCTGAAAGTTCTTCTCACATAGATCAGACCACTGAAATTTAACCTTCTTCTGAGTCAACCGAGTCAATGGGGCAGAAATGGAAGAAAACCTCTCCACAAATCTTTTGTAGTAACCAGCCAAACCCAAAAATCTCCTAATATCAGACGGGGAAGTGGGTCTAGGCTAGTTCTTTACTACCTCAATCTTTTGAGAATCAACTCGAATACCCCCTCTAGTCACAATATGACCCAGAAAAGCAACATAATGCATCCAAAATTCACACTTGCTAAACTTAGAGAATAACTGTCAGTCCTTGAGAGTTTGCAACACAACTCTCAAATGGTCTGTATGCTCCTTCGCGCTCCGAGAATAGATAAGAATATAATCAATGAAAACAATCACAAACATATCCAAATACTGTTTAAATACACGGTTCATCAAATCCATAAAAGTTGCGGGAGCATTCGTCAGACTAAAAGACATAACCACAAATTCATAATGACCAATGCAAGTTGTGAAGGTTGTCTTTGGAATATCGCACTCTCGAACACAAAGCTGATGATAACCGAATCTAAGGTCGATCTTGGAGAAGAAACTGGCACCCTGAAGTTGATCAAACAAGTTGTTAATCCTAGGAATGGGATACTTATTCTTGATTTTTACCTTGTTCAACTAACGATAGTCGATACACATTCTGAGGGAACCATATTTCTTTTGCACGAATAAGACTCGACCTCCTCATAGAGAGATACTGGGTCGAATAAAATCCTTATAAAGGAGGTCTTTTAACTGATCCTTCAATTCCTTAAGATCCACATGAGCCATTCTATAGGAAGAAATAGATATAGGATGTGTATCTTGAAAATGATCTATTCCAAAGTCGATCTCCCACTCTGGAGGGACTCCAGGTAAATCCTTGGGAAATACTTCAGGAAACTCATTCATAATAGGAACTGACTGGAGTGATGGGGTTTCGGACTCCGTGTCCACAACCCAAACTATATGATAAATATAACCCTTAGAAATGAACTTCTTAGCCTTAAAATAAGATATGAATTGAACCTTCAAGGATGGAGGACTACCTTGCCACTCTAATACAAGTTAATTTAGAAACTTGAAACTGATGACTCGGGTACGACAATCAACCGAGGCATAACAAGCATAAAACTAATCCATACCAAGAATAATATCAAAATCAGTCATCTCCAACTCTACTAGATCCACTGAAGTGACTTTATGAAGGACTGAGATAGGGAAATTTTTTTAGATTCTTTTTGCTAGGATTGACTCACCAACATGAGTAGAAAAACAAAAGGGTTCTAATAGCTGATCAGGACTAATTTCAAACTTGCAAGCAACATAAGGAGTCAAAAAAGATTAGGAGGCATTGGGGTCTCATAAAGCATACAGATCGAGATAGAAGACTTTCAACATACCAGCAACAACATTTGGTGAACTCTCCTGGTCTTGGCTAGAGGACATGGCATAAAGGTGGTTCTAGCGCTGAACACCAGAATTAGAAGCAACACCGTACTAGGCCGGTTGACCTCTTAGGGCTACTGGGCAGACTGCGTCCTACTACCTCCCTATACCTTCTTAGCTGAAGGGCAATCCTTAATATTGTGTCCAACCTAACGATACCTAAAGCATCCACCTGAACCAGCTAAATATTAACCAAGATGACTTTTACCACACTTGTTACATAAAGGGTAAGGAGTCCCCTTTGCAAAACTCCCTTGTGAATAGGAGCCAAATCCTCTACCAGTCTGATCATGATGAGGCCTGGGGACTTAGTAGGAACACTAGCTGAAGAATGAATGGGCCCTGATTATTTCTTCTAAAATAAAGAGCGATGTCCACCTCCGGACATATGATGGCCAAAACCTAAACTCTCTGATCTAACCCTTTTGTTCTCCGTTGCCATCTCCCTCAACTTGTCTCCGTCGATCTTTTGGATATGAGTTATAAGTCGACAAATATCCATGTCACCCAAAAGCATCACGTACCTGATGGGCCGCCATTTTACGTCACTTTCGACTCCTTTTAACTAAGAACAATCGTACGTTTTCAAGCAACCGTCGTCGTTTTTGATGTGTTTATGTTGGATTTTCAGGAAATGGAGACAAACATGGAAACGGAAGGAAAAACGAGCAAAAAGACATTCTGGATAAGAGTGACGGTTCAGGCGACGGTCCGTCAAGTGGGTGACGGTCCGTCAACCCCAACCGTCAAGTTGAGGCAGTCCACTGCCTAGTGGTGACGGTTCCGGCGATCCGTCAAGCCAGTGACGGTCCGTCACCCAAACCGTCACCCTGAGGCAGTCGGCGACACGAATCCGAGCGTTTTTGGGTTTGTTTCCTGGACTCCTATAAATACCCTATGTTAGGTTTATTTTATTTGTCACTTACCAATACATTACCCAATAGTTTTAGGAGTTTTTGAGCGATTTTAGAGAGAGGAAACACGCTACACACGTTTTCCTCCTCCTTGAATCTTGTTCTTGATTTGTTCTTGGGATCTTTGTTTTCTTGTTCTTGGAATAATTGAAGATTGTTTTCACTACATTGTAAGGATCTCTTTTCTTTATTATGAATATAACTTTCTTCTATTCTTCTACAAGCATGATTAACTAAACCTCCCACAACTAGGGTTGTGGGAGCCATGGCTAAAGTACCGATATAGATTTCGGGTAGCGACGGGTTCAATATATATGTTGTCACGTTGTTAATCATTCATTATTTAACGTTTTCTAGTGGTTGCAAACATTAGAACATGCCTAGGTTTAAATTTGCTTGAGTAAAGAGATTAAAACCGGGAAACTTGATTAACGACGAGGATTCGAGACTACAAACTCTCGTCTTATGATTAATGCTGTAACTAGATTAATCTACTTGATGTTTAGGATTGAAATCTAAAAGCACACCTTTTCAAGTTCGAGAGAATTGAAAAGTAAATTCGTCTATTTGGTTGAGAAACGTTTAGACGATACCGTTAATTCAATCACATCGTGACACACATATAGAAAGAACCCGGTTAAGACTAGGATCGACATTGTTACCAACGCCATGGTAAACACTTCCCTAGTTCATTCTCCTACTGATTATTCTCATAAATTATTGTTTGTTTTGTTTACACATTGTTCACACAAAACCCCCCTTTATTTACCGGAAACTATTGACCATTAGTCAACTAATTCACTAACGACTTAATTCTCACCATATTCTCTGTGGGATCGACCCCAAACTTTGTTGGGTTCTATATTTGACAACGATCGCTTATGCTTCGTAATTGGAGTGGTAATTTGAGCGTTATCAAATTTTGGCGCCGTTGCCGGGGAATACGGTTGATTATTAAGTCCGGTGTGTTTATTTGACTCTTAGTCATACTTTCCTGCTTTTACGTTTATTTGTTGTTTTTGTGTTTGATAGGGTACAGAGTTGTGCATGTCAAGTACTCGGCACTTGGGTGAATCAACATTATCTTACGACCCCGAGCTTGCTAGAACGTTAAGGCGGAATATGGCCGCACAACAAGAGGCAGCAAGGCTCACTGCAGACATGCAGGCCCAACAAAATCTGAATGCTGGTGGTCTGCAGGACGATGTTATGCTGAATGATGAGGATATCGACTTGGATGGAGTTGGCGCTACGGGCGCCATTACTCTTCCACCTCTAGCACCCTGAGCCAAGTTCAACATCACTAGCACGATGATCCAGCTGTTGAATTTGAGAGGAGTGTTCCGTGGTGCCGCTGGGGATGATCCAAACCAGCACCTGATGAATTTCGTGGGCATCTGCAAGTCATTTGAGTTACCTGGAGTGAGTCAGACAGCGATTAGGCTCAGGTTGTTTCCATTGTCTCTGTCTGATGAGGCAGCATTGTGGTTGACAGAGCTGACCCCCGACTCTATCGCAACTTGGGGAGAGTTAAAAGGAGCTTTCCTAGAAAGGTTCTTTCCTCCCTCTAGGATGATACAGTTGAGGGATGAGATTAGAAATTTCAGACAGCAAACTCACGAAGCATTGCACGAGACCTGGTTGCGATTTAAAAAGAAGATATCACAATGCCCTAACCATCAGTTGAACAACGAATTTTTGATGCAAACATTCTACAGGGCACTGAATTCGGCTACCAAGCCAACGTTGGACAACGCAGCAGGTGGAGCATTTATGGGTCGCACTTTTGCCGATGCCATAGCTATTCTGGACAGGCTCACCAAAACCAACAGGGCCTGGCATACACGGGATTCAGAGGTAGCAGCTAGCACTTATGCAGTTGGTATGTTAGCTGAGCAACGCAGAAAAGACGAGAAGCGCGACCAAGACATGGCGCATCTGAAAACGCAGTTGGACCTACTGACCAAGCACTTGTTCTCAGGAGGTATGGAGAAGGTAAAAGCTGTGGGTTCTCAAGGTAGAGCAGCAGAGTTGGAAACTGAGGACGCGAATTACTTGGGGGGTTTCCAGGCCAATGGCCAAGGAAACCAAGGTCGGACCTATCAGAAGGACAACTACTATGAGAAAGCTGGCTACAATCGCGATCAAGGAAACTGGAGGAATAAATCCGATAGAGGTGGGTTGTATGTACCACCTGGTAATTGGGATAAAGCTAGCAACGAGCCAGGGACTTCCAAACTAGAGAACATGATGGCGAAGATGCTGCTGAAGGTAGAATCGACTGACTCTAGGGTGAAGGAGATAAGGACTGAGTTATCGGCCATGAGTCAAATAGTGGAGGCACATTCCACTTTGATTAAGCAATTGGAGAAGCAAGTGGGCTTAATCTCAGCATCTCTTAACCAAAGGAAGACAGGTACCTTGCCGAGTGACACGATTCAAAACCCGAGGAATGACGCGAGTTGTATGGCTATCACCACAAGAAGCGAAAAAATATTACCGGAATCACATCCGGTAATTCAGACTCAAGAGGGTGAGATCGTGGATGACAAGGAAGTCGAGGAGGCTACTCTAAAGCCCGCAGAGAAAAGCAAGGAAGCTGAAAAGCTTCCAACTATGATGCCTCGACCACCACCTCCTTTCCCACAACGCCTGAAGAAGAAAGCGGAAGATGGTAAGTTCCTGAATTTCCTGACCATGCTCAAGCAAATATCAATAAACATCCCATTGGTGGAAGAGCTTGAACAAATGCCCGGTTATGCCAAGTTAATGAAGGACTTGATTACAAAGAAAAGGTCGGTAAGTTTTGAACCGGAAGATAACCTCCACCATTGCAGTGCTATTTCCTCAAGGTCATTAGTAGACAAAAAGAAAGATCCAGGTGCGTTTACTATTCCCTGTACTATAGGGAAACTCGGCTTCGGAAGAGCCTTGTGTGATCTTGGTGTTAGCATCAACCTGATGCCGCTAGCAGTCTATAAATAATTGGGTTTGGGAGCTCCTAAACCAACGTCCATGAGAGTGTTGATGGCTGACCGTTCGGTAAAGCGGCCCGTGGGAATATTGTCTGATGTGCTAGGAAAGATCGGTAAGCTTATCTTCCCAGCTGACTTTGTGATCTTGGATTGCGAAGTGGATTTTGAAGTTCCCATAATCTTGGGACGACCATTGCTAGCCACGGCAAGAGTATTGGTTGACATGGAAAGAAACAAACTGACCTTCAGGCTAAACAATGAAGCTGTCAAGTTCGATGTGTCTAAATTGATGAAGCAACCAAGTGACATGAGGGTGGTCGCGGTCGTCAATGTTATTGAGGAAGCTCCTGCGGATGTTCATCTTGAGGAGAAGGGTTTGGTCGAGACTCTAGCTGGTGTGAAAAGGATACTGCGAGAAGGGAAACATGTAGAGGAAGGCAGTGAAAATAGATCAAAGAAACGAAAACACCGTAAGAGAATCTGCAAAGAAAGAGCGAAGAAGTTGTCGCGACTAGCTGCGGAGCCAATGAAAGAGGAAGCTGCAACGCAACATGAGGTTGTCGCGTGCACACACTCCATCGAGTTCTCCTGCTTTGGAGACCCTGGCGGTCTCCAACATCATGTCAGAATCTGAGTCCTATGGACTTCACAGGTATTCCTTATTCTCACAGTTTTAGTTGTCACATGGATGCATTGGGGACAATGCATGAGTCTAAGTTGAGGGTGTGGGAAAACCTGTGAGTCATCACCGAGGGTTTTTATTGCCGTGTTTCTTTTCCCTCCGGTGTGCTATCTAGTAGAACCAGCATGTTTAGGTTGTTATTTTTAAATTTTTTTGAGTGTCTATAGTGATGAGCATGGCGTTTTCTTGACTAAAACGAGGCCCCTCTGAAAAATTTTCTGGTTTTGAGCTTTTGTTGAAACGATTGACTGTCTAGATCCTACCTTTTGGGAAGAAAAATTGTTCCAATTGTGTGATTATGCTTAGAGTGAGTATGGCTAGCGAGCGGTTTGTTTGATAGTTGGATAGCGTATAGTTTATTGGTGACAAGAAGTGTGGTGAGATTATTGTTATATCAATTCTTACTCCTGTGCAGTGCATTAGAACTGTGCTCAGTCTATTTTGTTAAGTTCGAGAAGTTGGTTGTTAGAAATAGGAATCACAGGCCTTTTTGGTATTGCATCTACTTACTTAAAGACCGTCTCTATATAATAATCCCTGTTGATCCTGTTGATGCCATAATTTGATTTACTCTTTCAATTAATCCTGTCACTTGGTTGTTTAATCGTGAATCCCGTATTTGGCCTTGGTCCTTCTTGGACAATTCGTGTGTCACTCAACCCAGGCAATTCAGCCTATAGTTGAGGGTGCTACTATAGGAGGATAACTCTGTTTTGAGCCTGGGTCCTTCCGTGGACATTGTGCACTCACGTTAGGCATCAACCTAAGTATTTGAGGGTGAGTACTTAGAGAGTGAATGATAAGAAAAAGAGAGAAATGGAGAAGATTGTTGTTGAATAGAATGAAATTCGGGTGTGTGCCTAAGAAAAGAAAAGAAAAATAAAAAGAGATGAAAAAAATTGAAAAAGTAATAAAAAGAAGTATCAAAATAAAGAGGCCACACCTGTAGCTAGAAAGAAGGAAATAAAAAGGTGAATAAGGATGGACAAAGTAAGTTATGTGGTAATAAGATGTCGGTGATTCCAAAGAGGGCTTAGTCACTAACCCCTAAATGTATCCTACCTGCACCCGAAGCCTCATTACAAGCCTAAACAAGTCCTGTAGTGATCCTGAGTGGCTTTCTGAATAACTGAAATAGAATAGTAAGGGCAAGCCTATGGTATCGCATGTGCATTGTTTGAAATCGTTTGTGAGTATGAGCGCTTACCTAGTCCCAAATTTTGTGTGTGGGATTTCTTTGTGGTGAGGGCACCAAGATTTTTGTATTGTCTATTGATTGTTAGGATAGCTGCGCGTGTGTATGTAGAATGTTCTATCATATCAGAATGACATATTTGGATCCATGCAAGTTAGTGATTCATACATTTGTGTGCGACGAGGGAGCTTGAATTAAAATTGAATAAGATGTTGAATGACCATGAGTTGCTAGAGACACGAGTTTGTTTTCTTAGTTGAGTAGTCGTGTTGTTTTTCTTTTTATGTTATGTTGCTTGAGGACAAGCGAACGTCTAAGTTGAGGGTGTTGATGTGCCGCCATTTTACGACACTTTCGACTCCTTTTAACTAAGAACAATCGTATGTTTACAAGCAACCATCGTCGTTTTTGATGTGTTTATGTTGGATTTTCAGGAAATGGAGACAAACATGGAAACGGAAGGAAAAACGAGCAAAAAGACATTCTGGATAAGAGTGACGGTTCAGGCGATGGTCCGTCAAGTGGGTGACGGTCCGTCAACCCCAACCGTCAAGTTGAGGCAGTCCACTGCCTAGTGGTGATGGTTCCGGCGATGGTCCGTCAAGCCAGTGACGGTCCATCACCCAAACCGTCACCCTGAGGCAGTCGGCGACACGGAATCCGAGCGTTTTTGGGTTTATTTCCTGGACTCCTATAAATACCCTATGTTAGGTTTATTTTATTCATTCATTAACAATGCACTTACCAATACATTACCCAATAGTTTTAGGAGTTTTTGAGCGATTTTAGAGAGAGGAAACACGCTGATGAGGCAGCATTGTGGTTGACAGAGCTGACCCCCGACTCTATCGCAACTTGGGGAGAGTTGAAAGGAGCTTTCCTAGAAAGGTTCTTTCGTCCCTCTAGGATGATAAGTTGAGGGATGAGATTAGCAATTTCAGACAGCAACCTCACGAAGCATTGCACGAGACCTGGTTGCGATTTAAAAAGAAGATATCACAATGCCCTAACCATCAGTTGAACGACGAATTTTTGATGCAAACATTCTACAGGGCACTGAATTCGGCTACCAAGCCAACGTTGGACAACGCAGCAGGTGGAGCGTTTATGGGTCGAACTTTTGCCGATGCCACAGCTATTCTGGACAGGCTCACCAAAACCAACAGGGCCTAGCATACACGGGATTCAGAGGTAGCAGCTAGAACTTATGCAGTTGGTATGTCAGCTGAGCAGCGCAAAAAAGACGAAGAGCGCGACCAAGACATGGCGCATCTGAAAACGCAGTTGGACCTACTGACCAAGCACTTGTTCTCAGGAGGTATGGAGAAGGTAAAAGCTGTGGGTTCTCAAGGTAGAGCAGCAGAGTTGGAAACTGAGGACGCAAATTACTTGGGGGGTGTCCAGGCCAATGGCCAAGGAAACCAAGGTCGGACCTATCAGAAGGACAACTACTATGAGAAAGCTGGCTACAATCGCGATCAAGGAAACTGGAGGAATAACACCGATAGAGGTGGCTTGTATGTACCACCTGGTAATCGGGACAAAGCTAGCAACGAGGCAGGGACTTCTAAGCTAGAGAACATGATGGCGAAGATGCTGCTGAAGGTAGAATCGACTGACTCTGGGGTGAAGGAGATAAGGACTGAGTTATCGGCCATGAGTCAAATAGTGGAGGCACATTCCACTTCGATTAAGCAATTGGAGCAGCAAGTGGGCTTAATCTCGGCATCTCTTAACCCAAAGAAGACAGGTACCTTGCCGAGTGACACGGTTCAAAACCCAAGGAATGACGCGAGTTGTATGGCGATCACCACAAGAAGCGGAAAAATATTACCGGAATCACATTCACGAATACATCAGCCTTTGCTTGCCTAAAATCCCTCAGGAAAAACCAGTCAAGAAAAGCCTTCTTAAAACACTCTCAAGTCATAGGGACCACGTCCTTAGCACTAACATCTTTTCATTGAGTGAACCAAATATGAGCCATGTCCTTGAGTTTATAGAAAGCTAGCTCAACACCCTCTACACCAATAACTTGCATTACCCTAAAGATCTTCTTTATATCATCCATGATATTTTATGGATCCTCATTAACTTTCGAACCCTAGAACTCAGGTGGGTTCATGTGAATAAAGAGTCGAACTCGGGCCGCAACTCCATCTTGAGGGTAGACAGTGATAGGAGCCTGCTGATTGGCCTGATAGGCCATAGTATGGTCTAGCATATGAATAGCATTTCTAAACTCCACATTTGTGACCTCGTATCAAGAATTAGGGGATCAACATTTCAGGCGGCTCGGTAAGGCATAACACGGCAAAGAGGCATAATCTGAAATGCATAAAGAATTGATTAGAGGGTTAATAGAATTAAACTCTATCAGACAATATTTATCAAGAAAGAAGTGAAATATTTCCTAAGAAACCTCATAGCTTCTCTCTTATAAGTGTGGCACGCTTCACACACATAAAGGAGATTCTACTTGATGTGGCTTTTAAGAACCCTACGACTCTTGAACCTGAAGCTCTGATACAAAGTTTGTCACTCCCTGAGGCTACCCCCTATATGTAATACGGGACCCGAGACCAAAAGTTTCCCAAGTTAAATCCTTGTATGACAGTTTCTCTTAACTGACACAAACAATGATGAGCTACAGAGATTCCAGTATCATACACCCACACCAAAAAAGGTTATCCTAACCGGCAAAAATTAGAACCTTGTCACATCAGGATCCTGTCATAAGCCAAAAAGGGCACCTACGTGGCTCGTAGTTCTGGGACTAAGGATAATCTCACCCTGTCCATCTCAGTGCTAAATACTACTCCCAAAACATATATATATATATATATATATATATATAAGTCACATACATTTGTGACATATCTAATGCCAATTCTGTTTGAAAAGCATAAGGGTATATCTAATACCATGCAATTCACTTAAATTAGGTAGACATATCTAGATGGCAAACCTTTCATAAGTCATAAGGACATATCTGATGACATGCAATTCATACTTCAAATTCCTTAAAACTTAGCATAGCCATAATTCAAAACATGCTTTTCTTTCTAATTTCATAACTTGAAGAATTAGGCATGCAATTTCATGATAGTAGGAGCCATGTTATCTAAACATGCCAATTTTGCTTGAAATCATGCAAATCAAACCTCAAGACTTAACTCGTGGACTTAACTCGTGATTCCTGGAAGTTCCAAAATTTTCAGAGATTCTAAGTTTAAAAGTTGAATCGAATTCTGGGGTGTTACACATCCATTGGGAATTATAAATGTGTTTTGCTTAATGATCATTGATACCTCCATCTTGAAGAGTATGTTTGAGCATTATCAAAATGGTGCCATTGCCGGGGAACAATTTGGCTTATTGAGTTTGTTTAGAATTTGAGTTTACTTTCTCTAGTTCAATTTTGTGAGTTGTTTCTCTTTTGTTTAGTTTTGTTTTGTTAATTGTTATCATGGCATCTCAGAATGCTAGAAAAGTTGGTGATCCCTGTTTACATTCTCGACTATTGTGTTTACTATTGAAGACCCCACCTAGGGTGAAGGTGTAAGAATGGCCCTAGAAAAGGGAGGTATTCACCTTCTTGTTCCTATGATGGGTGTAATTAATATTTGTGTGGTGGTACTGATGTACATTGGAGAAATTGCCCTAATGACTATCCTCATTCCCCCTCTTATGCTAACAATGTTGCCAGTGGTGCTTGTGATCTTAATAGAAACGATGAATCAGCAAGCAAAGATGGCATGTGTGCCAAGCTCCAAGCCCTCTTGGCCACTCTAGAAACCCAAGAGGAGGGTGTGAACTCTATAAAGCAAGAAATCTTGGAAGCTAGAGCTAGGGGGAAAGAAGAGAGATGCAGTGCTACCTAATCCATGGTGGATTTGCCCACTCTTTTTGCTCAAGTTGATGAAGAAGCCACCTACCCAGAACGTATATATGACATGCTTCAAACTATATTGACCAAGCAAGATATCACAGAGGAGGATGTGCAATCCATAAAGCAAGTCTTTGTGGATGCAAGGGCTAAAAAGAAAGAGGAGAGAAACCGATCCATGCAACCCATGGTGAATTTGTCTACTCCTCTTGGTCAAATTGATGAAGAAAACCCTCCAAACCAAGCACATGAACATGTCTCGAACATTGAGCTCAATTAAATTCACTTTGGGGATAATGATGATGATTTTAAAAAATGGAATAACCCGAGAGTGAAGTTGTACATGTAGTGCTTGAACCCCAAAAAGAGAAATTTGTATTAGGTGAGATTGTGAACCTTGAATGGTTTTTGAATTGAGATCACCAACTTGAGGACTATGGGAACAACGTGAAAGAATGCTACCAATGTTTGAGATATTATTAAAAAGGCATGGCAAAAGAAGCCAAAAAGAAGGGTTACTTGAAATTGCTATTCAAAATTTGAACGTCATTGTGAATGCTCATGTTGAAACATGCACGATCATGGGTAATAGATTTGAGTTGTTCCCTATTGAATATAAGGACACAAAGGATTCTCATGAATTGAAGGTGTGGTGGAAACCAACTACCTTATACATGAATCAGATGCCGAAATCAAGCGGATGATACTAGAGTTGCAAGGCAAGATCAAACGTTTCATCTTGAAAGACTCTAGTTCATTAGAAAGTGAGGATGTTATGAATGAGACAATTTTGAAGGTGGAGGTGCCCAAATCTTACTACAACCACTTTTCAACCTTGAGTTTGGTTGAATGGATGAAAGTCGAAGTAATCAAGCTTTTGGAAGACATTGGAAGGAGGGTGGATAAAAGCTTATCTGATTTTAACGTTGTCATTGATAGAAGGCAAAACAACCTTCCTCACTTTAAGGACAAAAAGTGCAAAATGCGAAACCAAAAAAATGGCCTTCTCATGTTCACACCTTCACCGTGTGATTTTCACTGGATGTTCGATTCAAGTTTAGGTCAAAGGTTCAAGTCTTCCAAGTGGAGATATAGATGGTGAAGTAACTTGTGTCATGCTGAGACGTTAAATTATGCGCTTGATGGTAGGCAACCCATCATTTTCATACTTTCCTTCACCTTTTGTTTCTTTTTGATTTGTTTTTAGGTGCCCCAAGGTATGATAAGAGGAACCAAGTGTTGAGAAGCACCAAAATTACCTCTGAAAAATGTGCTTTTCGCACCTGGAAGAGTGCCCGTCACACATGAAATCAGGAACTAAGCAAAACTCTTGGCTTATGCGAAATTAGTGCATTTTGCACCTCCTAATGTGTGTGTCGCACCCGGCGTCGCAAGTTAAATTAGTGAACTGTGCAGAAATTCAGAAAAATCAAATGATGATAAGGCATCACGATCGTGACCCTTTACCATCGCGGTCATGATAAGGTAAAATTTTATTAACTTTGCAAATGCGTGAAGCACTTTACGATCGCATGGAGTTGTGTGATCTTAACTCAACGCGATTGCAGGATAAAGTCATGCAATCGCGAGACAACAAATAGTTTCTAGGTAATAAAAGTTCAAAGAGTCATTTCAAAAGCAAAAACTTGCTTTGAAACTTGGCTTCTTTTCTCTCCTAAGGCAAGACAATTATACTCCATAAATTTTAATTTTGTAGCATCTTTGCGACCCCTCATGTATGGTCTCCGATTTCTCTTCTTCGATTAACCCTTATTGTGCTATAGTAAGTTGTTTTAAACTCCCAAGTGGGTGTCAATTTTGCTTTCAACAATATGTGTGAATCGGGTGTGTGGTATGAATTTATGGGTGAAATCTGGTTGGGGAATGGAATACTGTTGGTTTACTTATTTTAGGGATAAAAAATAACCCCCATGTGATGTAAAAATGGTGAACAAAAGGGTGCAAAGCACCTATTCGACAAAATGCCTGAATGAAATTTTCTAGGCAAGAGGATGACCCTCGCGATCGCGATGCTCAATCCCACAATCGCGAGGAACAAACTCTCTGAACTCCGTGCTCACAATTCTCCATTCTGCGATCGTGATGAGTTAAATATTTGCAAAAAAAATAATTGTTCTTCGCGATCGCGATGACCAATTTTGGCAGTCACTAAAATAGTAACTTTTCCCATCTCTGTCCGGCTTTTTTTATCCCATTTCCTTGGCCTGATCATATCGTACCACATTGTTTTACATGCCTAAATTTATGTTTGACAATTTTGTTCCTCGTGTAGGTACTTAAGGCTTTAAAATGGTTGAAATTAAACATGAAGATGCCAACCAAATAGCCGACAAGGAATATTTTGCCCAACTTACCTTCATCTCCCTCAAATGCACCCAACTATAGGATCATCACTTGACGAAGCCAATCACGAGTGAGCGAGGTATTATGTTGGATGGATTGGAAGAGAAGTGGGCTCACTTCAATGGAAAGTTGGTTACTAGTGGGTGGTTGTGCTTCACCGCTGAGCCTATCCAGGAAAACTTTGTCGTGGTCCATGAATTTTATGCTAATGCGTCTGAGATAGACTTTTCTAATGACTTGGTTATGATGGTTTGAGGCAAGTTGGTTCATGTTGATCCGAAGTTGATCAATGGATACTACCACCTCCCAAATGTTGACAATGCCACATACAAGGCCCGAGCTACAGAAATAGGGACCAATAGGTTTCTGGAGCAGTTACATGATGTCATGGTCATGCAATGGATAGCGTTGAATACAAGGATTGAATCCTTTAAGTTCAATCTTGAAGCCTGCACTTGGATTTCAATCATTTGTGCCCGAGTCATGCCTTCTAAGAATGAAGTCGATGTGACAAACAATAAAGCAAGGGTTATTTGTGCTATGATAGAGGGTCTTCCTGTAAATGTGGGGTAATTGATTATGCAAGAAATTCAACAAGTGGTACTTGATGGTAGCAAGAGTTTGTTTTTCCCTTCATTGGTCATACATTTATGTAATCAAGCCGATGTTGAAAAGAAGGATGGTGAAAACGAAAGGAAGCCCGAGAAAATGATTCACCCTCTAAAGAAGAGAGGTGTCATACAAGCATCGAAGAAGAGGAAAATAGACATGGATTCACCATCATTTGGTCTATTTTCTGGGTCCAACGAGATACTTGAGTCACGTGCTGCTGCTGAGACTATTGGCCCCCTCAGAATTAGGTCCCCGACACTTTGCCATATCTCCAATCAGGTATATGGCATGGATGTCCATCTTAACTAGATTATAGCGGGTCTACCACCAGGTCCGGGTGAGAGTTCCACCATACCGGTACCCAATCTGTCATCCTCCACTACTCTTAGTGGCCTTATGCTAGATAGTGTAGAGAGCTAGCAGCATCACATCAAGGAGAGGTTGGCTAAGGTAGAGAGGCGACAGAAAAAGCAGAGTGACCACGATAGGAAGCAAAGTAAGTTCTTGGGAGTTTTATGGGTATGAGGCTTAGGATGATGTTGATAAGGGAGACTAGGTCCTTTCTGGGCCTAGCAGCTCTGGTTTTGAGTGATACACCCTTCAGGGAGACCCCTAAAACTCTTATCTTATTTTTATGTAGTGAGGACACTACAATTTGCTAGTTAAGGGTGGCTGAACATACTTTATCTAGATGTTTTTTTTTGTTTTATTTTGATTGTTGGATATTGTTTGTCACGACCCAATTCCTCGGTCATGATGGCACCTACAACCCCCGGTAGGTGAACCAATCCCCGTAGCCTAGAATAGTTAGTAATGGGCTACTATCTAACAAATAAGGGAACAAGACGAAGAGAACAAATAAAAGGGATATAAATATATACATATGCGGAAACTAAACCAAACCCCAAGACCTGGTATCATAGTACAGAGCCAAAACTACATACATGGATTGCAAACGATCCAAAAGAATATATACAGATGTCTCTAAATGGTAATAGAGTACATGAAGCAAAAGATAAACTAAAGCTAAGCTCCGATCGCCAAGAGCTCACCCTCAGCCTGAAGTAGTCCCCAACAGATCTCCAAGCACGAATCACAACGATCTAACGGCGATGGCCCATGCTAGGATCTGCACCCAAAGATGCAGGGGGTAGGGGAGAGCACCAAATACGAAGCATAAGGTACCCAGTAGGTATCATAGGCTGACTGGGCACATATAAGATAAAAGCGTAGTAATAGACAGAATAAAAGCAAGCAGTCACAGAAATCAACGAAAGGTACACAGGAACTAGCCCAGAGGGAAATCAACAGAACCACATATGAGGCTAGTAAGCAGAATATGCACACCATAGGCACAGGTGAAAGTAAGAAATAACGCACCTGGTGTCCTTGCAATAACAGTGTATACAAAATAAGCTTACGAAATGGACGGTATACCGGTTACCTCAAGTATAAGAAGAAGAGAGAAAGAGTAATTATAGGCATGCTCAGAGACATGAATCAACTCAACTAATCATATCAATCTCAAATCCAGAAACTAACAGTCTAGCAGTAACCAATTTCATACTTAACCGCAACAGGAAATAATTCTGTAAGTAAATAGCAAAAGTCTACCTACAGTCCCCCGGCCGCCCATACAACCGAGGAACACAAACAACTGAAAACAAACCCTCCGGCATCCCATACTACCGGAGCGTATAATCAACAAACAACAAACAAGGGTGGAGCCTCAAACAATGAATGATATGATGCATGAAGATCTCAAGTGCCCTGGTATCTCTGTATGTACCTCCTCCGGCGCCGATCCGGCCCAGCAGGTAGGTTCCATGGAAGGACACTGCCCGTATACCTCTACTCCACCATATACCCCTCCTCCGGCACACGCAGCCCGTAGCCCCTGGCCCGGATGGCAAGGTCCATGGAGGTCCCAAACCCCATACAAAAACTCAGTATCAGAACATGTCG
>QJPP01005260.1:0-25509 GCA_003996215.1 Jaltomata sinuosa
TTCGAGACTGGGTCTCTATCTTGATATCGAGACTGGTCTCTATCTTGATACATGTTCTGATACTGAGTTTTAGTATGGGGTCTGGGACCTCCATGGACCTTGCTATCCGGGCCAGGGGCTACGGGCTGCGTGTGCCGGAAGAGGGGTATACGGGGGAGTAGAGGTATACGGGCAGAGTCCTTCCATGGAACCTACCTGCTGGGCCGGATTGGCGCCGGAGGAGGTACATACAGAGATACTATGGCACTTGAGATCTTCATGCATCATATCATTCATGATTCGAGGTTCCACCCTTGTTTGTTGTTTGCTGATTGTACGCTCCGGTAGTATGGGATGCCGGAGGGTTTGTTTTCACTTGTTTGTGTTCCTCGGTTGTATGGGCGGCCGAGGGACTGTAGGTAGACTTTTGCTTTTTACTTGCAGAATTGTTCTCTATTATGGATAAGTATGACATTGGTATGATTAGTTGAGTTTGTTTCATGTCTCTGAGCATGCCTATTATTACTCTTTCTCTCTTCTTCTTACACTTGAGGTTACCGGTATACCGTCCATTTCGTAAACTTATTTTGTATACACTGTTATTGCAAGGACCCCAGGTGCGTTGTTTCTTACTTTCACCTGTGCCTTTGGTGTGTATATTCTGCTTACTAGCCTCGTATGTGGTTCTGCTGATTTCCCTCTGGGCTAGTTCCTGTGTACCTTTCGTTGATGTCTGTGACTACTTGCTTCTATTCTGTCTATTACTGCTCTTTTATCTTATATGTGCCCAGTCGGCCTATGATACCTACTGGGTACCTTATGCTTCGCATTTGGTGCTCACCCCTACCCCCTGCATCTTTTGGGTGCAGATCCTGGCGTGGGCCATCGCCGTTAGACCGTTGTGACTCGTGCTTGGAGATCTGTTGAAGACTACTTCAGGCTGAGGGTGAGCTCTTGGCGATCGGAGCTTAGCTTTAGTTTATCTTTTGCTTCATGTACTCTATTACCATTCAGAGACATTTGTATATATGGTTTTGGTTTATTTTGCACTCCATGTATGTAGTTTGGCTCTGTACTATGATACCAGGTCTTGGGGTTTGGTTTAGTTTCCGCATATGTGTATATTTATTTACCTGTTATCTATTTTATTCGTCTTGTTCTCTTATTTGTTAGATAGTAGCCCATTACTAACTGTTCTGGGCTACAGGGATTGGTTCACCTACCGGGGGTTGTAGGTGCCATCATGACCAAGAAATCGGGTCGTGACATGTAGTGATATTTTCTAAAATACATAAATAAAGAAAGCAACTCTCATAGAAAATGACACCAAAATAAATAACTTTTTAAATAATCATGATTGAAAATTATGGGATAGATATTTCATAGCACTATGTTCGTTAGACGACTTTATTCATTTTGTAATTACTCTTACAGTTCTTATCCTTCTCCTTCTTTGAAATATGTACATAATAATCAGTGCAAATATTAGTTGAGAGTGGGAAGGACTAGTAGATGTGGAGATGAATGATAATTTCATTTTAAAGATTATCTCGACTATTATCATTTTTTTGTGTTGTTACTTTTCTCAAATAATAATTATAATATTTTTTTCATATATTATTGGTGATTAATTTAAATTTATTTATAGAATTATTGAAAATTTTACTTTTACGTATTTTCTTAGAAATAAAATTATAAAATTTAAGATATATGATATATACGCCCCGTAGATCCATGAGACTAAAGCCTCATGTCTCGGGGCTTTTGATTTCCACATGCTTCTTAAAATGTCTCGCCTCGCGCACTCGCCTTTTAAAACTCTTCTCACTAATACTCATATTATAGTACTGTGAAAATGATATTTTGAGAAAGATTTATTTGATATGACTTACATACTCCATGGGAAAGTGTTTTGAGTGGTTTTACTGGTTTTTGACTTGCATGCCTGATGGAAAATGGATGGCCCACTGGAAATGGTTCTAGGCAGATTCATAACTTGCATACCCAATAGAAAATTATTTTGGGTGGGTATATGGACCTTGCGAGTCCCTCATTGGTCCCAGCTAGCTATATAAGACAACAGGTGTATACTGTAACATGCATTCCATTATAATGCAATCATTCACATCATTTTTACTTGTTTGTGCTATGTAAATATATGATGTGATTAGTCAATTATCGTTGTTGGACTAAAATAAGTAATTGTGGAGTCAGTTATTGCTCTTGCTCTGTTATCGTGATTATCCGCTTGTCTAGGATGACTTTCCTTTGTGCAGGTGTTGGTGGTTTTATTGATATTAGTGTTTTAGGTGGTACTTGCCACCACTTCAAATGTGGGTCAATCAAGGATGCAGCTGAGTACTAGTGACCCCGTACTCACGCTTGTTTATTTCTACACCTTACGTGCAAGTACTGAGTCAACTCTTCATGTATGTTGATCCTATGCTTGTGTTGTGATCCATTTCGGAGACTCTTAAGGTAGCATTTATTGATCTTAGCAACTACCAGATCTCCCATTATCTTACTCTTATGCATATTTTGCATTTTGAGATACTTTAAGACTCTCTTATCGTATTCTTTATTTAGAGGCTTGTACCTTGTGACTACCAAGTTTTGGGCTGTATGTTGTTTTCGTATTCTTTTTTACCATTGTTTATGAAATCTAATGGACATTCAGTCTTGTTATCATTTATTCCACGTATTTGCTTTATTCTATTGTTACTAGTGTTGGGTGGGCTTACCTAAAGCGCGGGTGTGATAGGTGACATCATGATCAGATTTGGGGTTGTGACAAGTTGGTATAAAAGAGCTAGATTCATTGGTCTCACATGTACAAGCACAGTCTAATAGAGTCTTGAGGATCAGTGTAGAGAAGTTTATTATCTATCTTCGAGAGGCTATGAAACTTTAGAAAATTTCCATTCTTTCTTATCATGCAAAGATTTAGATGCTCTAATTACTAATATCCTTGTCTCATTCTCTCACAGATGGTGAGGATCCTTGCTACTGCAGAGAGAGTTCAGGAGGCCATTCCAGTACTTGTGCCTACTACCCATGCCGATATTTGCGGATGAGGCAGATGATGTGGTAGGGGTCATGGCAGAGGTCATTCTTGGGGTAGAGCTCATGCATCTGCTCATGTTCTATCTAGGACAGAGTCTTCTAAGTGTGACTATCAATTTGAGGATGATCAGGTTCTGGTTGAGGAGGTGGGACAAAGGTCGGCCCCACCTCAATTTATAGCTACTTCATTGATTCACGATACTTTAATTCATATGTTGGGGTTGCTAGAGGGTATGTCTTACAGTGACGGTGTGGATGGTACTCCAAAGGGTTCATAGACTAGAGTTGGGGCTCAGAACCAAGATCAGTAGCCTATTAATGATTTTCATGGACCAATGGGTTAGCCAACAACTATATCAGCTAGGTTTGATGGTATACCTTTGTCCGGTGTAGGAGTCACGGGAGTGTATATATTGGTGATGTCATATAAGGAGCAATGTAGGTTTAAGAGGTTCAAAAAGATGGATCCAACCTCAATTTCAGGGTGGCTAAAATAAGATGCGTTTGAGTTCTTAGTGAGTTATCATGAGAGGGTTCAGAGTGTGGAACAAGTGTAGTCTCACAAGGTTGATTACACAAATATACGGATGCCTGGCCCTGCTAAGCAGTGGTGGTGTTCTTATGTTGACTCTAGTTCTAGAAGATCTACTTATATGTCCTTGCAGTTGTTTGCCAGGATTTCTTTGATTGATTTGTTCCTCGTAGCTTGAAGGATGAGCGTAGGCAATTGTTTGAGCATTTGACTCAGTATAAGATCTCATTGAATGAGTATGCAACTCAATTCTATTCTTTATTTCTATCATGACCCAAACCGTCGTGAGTGTCACCCACCCAACCTCCGGATGAGCGAACCAATAGAGTCCCACTCTTAGCATAACCTAACAGCTTAAAACCAGTGTGCAGAAATGTAAACTAGCAATCAATCATGCTAAAATCAACTCTATAGAAATAAATGTAACTTGTGAAAAATCTCACCCTAGAATCTGAAAGTCATCGTACCAAACATCTACCAAATACTAGAATACGGGGATACAACCCCAAAAATAAAAATAGTCTAAGCCCAAAAGAAATGGGCTATAACTCAAATAGATGGAAATCAAGGCAGCTTGGTCGAACAACTCACCCTTGATATCTCGAAGTGTCAGTCCTACAAGTGAGGTCGTGCGTCAACCTCCGGAAGATTTCATGTACTCATAAAAAGACAAGCAAGTGCAGTATTAGTACACAACCACCGTGTACTGGTAGGATCATCAGCCGGTTCAAAATAAATAGTGTATGAACAGTACAAAAGTCAAATAAGAGTACAGAAACATGTAAACCAATCAACAAATATTTCTAGACTACAAGTCTATCCCTAACTTGTCCCCACATGTAAATCACTTTCACAACCATTATCAATAATTCATAATAACAACAATTATACCTTGTTACATATCTCGGACCCACCCTGGATCCCCTCTAGACAACACTTAAGTGTCAGACAAACAACTCGGTCTACATCAAGACCAAACTCATAAAGCAATGTAACAACCCGACCTCTCAAAGGCCACAATACACAACCACAATTCATAAACACAACCTGGTCCACTCAGAGAACCATTAATAAAGATGAAATAATACAATAAAGTATACTCGTACCAGGCGTGGTACCTGAGCCAACCGTTAGTGTTATCCCGTACCAGCCGTGGTACATGAGCCAACCATTAGTAGATCCCGTACCAGGTGGAGTACCTGAGCCAACCGTTAGTATATCTCATACCAGGCGTGGTACCAAAGCCAACCGAATGTCACATAAATCCACAGTCACAAACAATGAACAATCAACACTTGTAAACCAACAAGCAATAAAACCTAGTTCATTTCACAAGACTGAAAACAGGACTTTTGGACATTCCTAAATCATTCCCTAAGCAATGAAAACAATACAAATACATAGACATGATTACACAAACATACAATGCATACAAGAATCAATAACTATCACCTACCTCGAATAAGAAAGCTCTATAGTGCTGAAGCTTTCCCTTTTTCAGGATTCCATGCTTGTTCTTGGTCTAGAAATAAATACACAGTAACAACCGGCAACCAAATGAATCCCCCAGAGCTAAGAACTAATAAGCGAAAATTCTAGAGAGAAAACACTGATTTGGAGTTGAGGGATCAAGAAATATTAGTTGAAAAATCAAAGGAGAGGACTTATAAGCCACCTGCCGACGCTATGCCTACATGGCCAAGGCGTTGCCTACGCAGCCACTATGCACGCGCATGCGTAGGCCAGGCGGTGGCCAGGCCAGGCACTAGGCCAGCGCGCACGCGGCAAGGCGTCGCCTAGGCGAGAGCCAAGCAAGGGGTGCGGCTGGCATGCTGCTGTGCGGATGCGGCCAAGCCCCCACATGGGCGATGGCCTGCTGGTGCCATCACAGCAAACAACTGCAAAAAGCAATGCCGCCAAGAAATTTTACTCTGAAGGGACCTTGGGAACACATCAGGGGTAGCGCGAACACAAATGAGCTATGCTATTTGACTAAAAATGGTATTTCGGACCTAAAAAAATAGACAAAAATCCTAACCAACGTTGATATAATGACAAGTAGGCCCTACGCCCAAAGAATAACTTTAGGCAACTTTTCCTAAATGAAACCCCATGGCCTAAAACAAGTTCGAAAGCCTTGGGACACAAACCAAAGGTTCCTCTAGTCGAAAGTCGACATTCTAGAGCTAAGAATGCAGTCAAAATTTCCATCCGAGCATGTCTTCTTCGAATGTTGACCAAAGTCAAGCTTCAAGTTCAATTAGCTAGAAAACACAAAAACCAACACAAAACCAAATCGAAAGCTCCCATGCCCTGACCAAGGGTCTACCTAGACCAAAATCCATGCTTCAGAGCTAATGGAACTGTTAGAATTCAATTTCGAGTGCGTTTACCAAGAATGTTGACTGAAGTCATATCAATTAATATCCTAAGTTAAAGTTCTAAAACAGGAAAACAACCAAAATGACCAAACAAATAGCCAGGGCACTGAACCACTGGTCCCATCAAGCCATAAATAACTTGGGGCTGCTATAGGCGAGCTTTAACAGTACAAAAAAAGGGTAAGGACCAGAAGGGTCATTACGGATTATTAATAAAAACCTATAATATGTTATTGTAGAGAAATTCTCTTATGGATGGACTGAAATATATGATCTTTGCAATTTGATGCACAAACAATGTGAGTTGAAGGGGAACGTCAACATAGGATTTCTCAAAAATTTCTATGTTTTGATTTGTGCATATATTTTAGAGGACCATGTTAACCTACTGTCTAAACCACAATTCTATACAACACAAAGGAATTGGTCTTACCCTATGTGTATCCTTAAATGAGATCCTTAGTTTGATACTGCGGAAGAAACCATTATTTCCATAGCCTGGATCTCTTCCTTCTCACTCCCACAAAAGATATTTGTAAATTAGGCAGTATTCATATTAGGATCAACAGTAGGAAAGACCCTACATGTAGACATAACTACTAGTAGGGGCGGAGCTACAGTATCCTCAGGGTGTTCAGACGAACACCCTTTGCCGGAAAATTATATCGTATCTATAAGTAAAAACTATTTTATTTAAATATATATAATGTATGAACACCTTTGACACAATCAAGTATGATAGCTCAGTGGTGATATATTTGACAAAAGTCTTGCCTAGTGACTACATAGGTGCAGGTTCGATACTCAATAAGTAGTGTTATCAATCAATATAAGTTTTTCCTTGTATAATCAGTAGAGTAATTTTTTTACTTTTATAGTTAAGCTACTTAATAAAAAAAAATCCTAAAACGTTAGCTATTAAATTTTAGGTGTAGAAAACATATATATTTTATCTAATGTTTGAACACTCTTCTCGAAAATCCTGGCTACCGCGCTGGCTACTAGAAACAAAACTAGACCTAGTTTTGCTAATTAACAACCCTCGTGATGATCTTTGGGTTTCTATGCATTTTGACCATTTGATCCCTTTTCGTAATTGTATTATGTTATTTATGATCTGCGGGAGTGGGTGAAATAGTTTCTGAGGTGTTTGTTTAGTTTTTATATGAGTTTTTCATTTTTGGAAGGTTTTGAATTTTATATGGTTGACATTGGTCAACATTCAGAGTTCTGAGCGTCATATAAGAATTTTATCAGTTTCATTAGCTCAAGAATGCTATTTTTGGGCTAGTAGCACTATTGGGTTGTGTCCCGAGGCATTCAAATGTATTTTGAGTCATTGGTTGGAAAATTGAATTTTTTCTCCTAGAGTTAACTTCGATCAACATTCCTTTATAATGACCTTAGTTGGTGAATAAAATGATTCCATTAAGTTTGGAATGTCTATTTTGGTCTAGTAGCATAGTTGGTTTGTGTTCATGGGGTTCTGAATGAATTCCGAGGGTCCATTCAGGGAATTTTAGGGAGTTTGAGTTTGATGTGAGCTATTATCCGGTGCCTTCTTTGCTTTAGTGAAGGGGCACCACATTCGTGAAGCTTGATGGGGAGGTTGGATTTCGCGTTCGCGACCTGTCTACTACATTCGCAAAGGATTAGTCAGGGACTGGGTCGGGTCTTTTCCATCCATTTTCGATGATCTAGCCATATTTGCAAGGGTACGCCAAGTATTCTCTTCATGTTCGTGAAGAGGAAAGTCACCTGGGCAAATTTAATTTCCGTTTTTGGCCATATACTCCATATCTCAACTTTTGGACCTTTGAAACTCATATTGGGGAAGATCAAACGGTGTTTTTTGGTATTTCTTCATTGGGTAAGTTCCTAAATCAATATTTTATTATTATTCGATAACTATTCATGATTTTACCTTCAAATCATGAGTTTTCAACTTTGAATATTGAGGATTTCTTGATAAAACTAAAGAATGATATTTTGATGATTTCAAGCTCGATTTAACTCTGTTTCCGATGAAATTTCAAATGTGAACTCCTTAAGTTATGTGTAAATTAATTTTCAAATAGATTTCTAGTTTTTTCTTTTTGGGCGTGGGGTTGAATTTTGGACCTGGGACCTAAGTATAGTAATATAGGTATCTATAGTTTCATATTCTTATGTAGAACCCATATTTAAATATATTGGGCTCATTCGGGGGTGATTCAGAAGGGCAAGGCTTTGAATTTATTGTGCGGTCTTCTTTAAAGGCAAGTTGAGACTTTCTTTGACTCTCTTTCAAAGTTCTTATTATTAGATTCGTGTGTGGGGAGCAATGGGGATGGGGGTCCTATATAGATGAGGTGACGAGCATCTATGTAGGTTCCGATGTGTTATAGAGGGGTTTAAAAATGAAATACTTATTATGCATTGCCTATTCTCCCCTGATTTTTTGTTGTTGAGCTGAGTATGACCTTGTGAGCCTGGATTGAGATAATTGTGTTACTTGGCCTTGTGAGCCTGAATTGAGATAAATGTGCTTTTGTCCTTTTGAGCTTGGACTGTTATATTGTGTCATCTTTTATCTCTATTTTTCATGCATATTCACTTATGGTCATTTCAAAGGCATTTTCGGGGCAAGTCTCGGGGTGAAACGTACCAAAAATGCTCTGGGGTAGAAATTAAAGGCGTAGATCTATAGTGCATATGACCACAAATTTGGGGCGTAAGCCACAGACGTTAAAGCGTAAGTCCCGGTCGTAAAAACATACGCCTCAGGCATTAATTTTTTCTTTTATTACTTTAAAAGTATTTTTATTAAATAAATTTTTAATTATTCGTGTAATGATATTTATATTTTATGTTATTATGTTTTTCAGGTTGTAGTGATATTTTCTAAAATACATAAATAAAGAAAGCAACTCTCATAGAAAATGACACCAAAATAAATAATTTTTTAAATAATCATGATTGAAAATTATGGGATAGATATTTCATAGCACTATGTTCGTTAGACGACTTTATTCATTTTGTAATTACTCTTACAGTTCTTCTCCTTCTCCTTCTTTGAAATATGTACATAATAATCAGTGCAAATATTAGTTGAGAGTGGGAAGGACTAGTAGATGTGGAGATGAATGATAATTTCATTTTAAAGATTATCTCGACTATTATCATTTTTTTGTGTTGTTACTTTTCTCAAATAATAATTATAATATTTTTTTCATATATTATTGGTGATTAATTTAAATTTATTTATAGAATTATTGAAAATTTTACTTTTACGTATTTTCTTAGAAATAAAATTATAAAATTTAAGATATATGATATATACGCCCCGTAGATCCATGAGACTAAAGCCTCATGTCTCGGGGCTTTTGATTTCCACATGCT
Organism: Jaltomata sinuosa; assembly: GCA_003996215.1. Taxonomy (NCBI): domain Eukaryota; kingdom Viridiplantae; phylum Streptophyta; class Magnoliopsida; order Solanales; family Solanaceae; genus Jaltomata; species Jaltomata sinuosa. The sequence continues at coordinate 9,337 of QJPP01005260.1, forward strand.
TCTTAAAATGTCTCGCCTCGCGCACTCGCCTTTTAAAACTCTTCTCACTAATACTCATATCATAGTACTGTGAAAATGATATTTTGAGAAAGATTTATTTGATATGACTTACATACTCCATGGGAAAGTGTTTTGAGTGGTTTTACTGGTTTTTGACTTGCATGCCTGATGGAAAATGGATGGCCCACTGGAAATGGTTCTAGGCAGATTCATAACTTGCATACCCAATAGAAAATTATTCTGGGTGGGTATATGGACCTTGCGAGTCCCTCATTGGTCTCAGCTAGCTATATAAGACAACATGTGTATACTGTAACATGCATTCCATTATAATGCAATCATTCACATCATTTTTACTTGTTTGTGCTTTGCAATTATATGATGTGATTAGTCAATTATCGTTGCTGGACTAAAATAAGTAATTGTGGAGTCAGTTATTGTTCTTGCTCTGTTATCGTGATTATCCGCTTGTCTAGAATGACTTTCCTTTGTGCAGGTGTTGGTGGTTTTATTGATATTAGTGTTTTAGGTGGTACTCGCCACCACTTCAAATGTGGGTCAATCAAGGATGCAGCTGAGTACTAGTGACCCCATACTCACGCTTGTTTATTTCTACACCTTACGTGCAAGTACTGAGTCAACTCTTCATGTATGTTGATCCTATGTTTGTGTTGTGATCCATTTCGGAGACTCTTAAGGTAGCATTTATTGATCTTAGCAACTACCAGATCTCCCATTATCTTACTCTTATGCATATTTTGCATTTTGAGATACTTTAAGACTCTCTTATCGTATTCTTTATTTAGAGGCTTGTACCTTGTGACTACCAAGTTACTGGGTTGTATGCTATTTTTGTATTCTTTTTTACCATTGTTTATGAAATCCAATGGACATTCAGTCTTGTTATCATTTATTCCACGTATTTGCTTTATTCTATTGTTACTAGTGTTGGGTGGGCTTACTTAAAGCGCGGGTGTGATAGGTGACATCATGATCAGATTTGGGGTTGTGACAAGTTGGTATAAAAGAGCTAGATTCATTGGTCTCACATGTATAAGAACAATCTAATAGAGTCTTGAGGATCAGTGTAGAGAAGTTTATTATCTATCTTCGAGAGGCTATGAAACTTTAGAAAATTTCCATTCTTTCTTATCATGCAAAGATTTAGATGCCCTAATTACTAATATCCTTGTCTCATTCTCTCACAGATGGTGAGGATCCTTGCTACTGCAGAGAGAGTTCAGGAGGCCATTCCAGTACTTGTGCCTACTACCCATGCCGATATTTTTGGATGAGGCAGATGATGTGGTAGGGGTCATGGCAGAGGTCATTCTTGGGGTAGAGCTCATGCATCTGCTCATGTTCTAGCTAGGACAGAGTCTTCTAAGTGTGACTATCAATTTGAGGATGATCAGGTTCTGGTTGAGGAGGTGGGACAAAGGCCGGGCCCACCTCAATTTATAGCTACTTCATTGATTCACGATACTTTAATTCATGTGTTGGGGTTTCTAGAGGGTATGTCTTACAGTGACGGTGTGGATGGTACTCCAAAGGGTTCATAGACTAGAGTTGGGGCTCAGAACCAAGATCAGTAGCCTATTAATGATTTTCATGGACCAATGGGTTAGCCAACAACTATATCAGCTAGGTTTGATGGTATACCTTTGTCCGGTGTAGGAGTCACGGGACTGTATATATTGGTGATGTCATATAAGGAGCAATGTAGGTTTAAGAGGTTCAAAAAGATGGATCCAACCTCAATTTCAGGGTGGCTAAAATAAGATGCGTTTGAGTTCTTAGTGAGTTATCATGAGAGGGTTCAGAGTGTGGAACAAGTGTAGTCTCACAAGGTTGATTACACAAATATACAGATGCCTGGCCCCGCTAAGCAGTGGTGGTGTTCTTATGTTGACTCTAGTTCTAGAAGATCTACTTATATGTCCTTGCAGTTATTTGCCAGGATTTCTTTGATTGATTTGTTCCTCGTAGCTTGAAGGATGAGCGTAGGCAATTGTTTGAGCATTTGACTCAGTATAAGATCTCATTGAATGAGTATGCAACTCAATTCTATTCTTTATTTCTATCATGACCCAAACCGTCGTGAGTGTCACCCACCCAACCTCCGGATGAGCGAACCAATAGAGTCCCACTCTTAGCATAACCTAACAGCTTAAAACCAGTGTGCAGAAATGTAAACTAGCAATCAATCATGCTAAAATCAACTCTATAGAAATAAATGTAACTTGTGAAAAATCTCACCCTAGAATCTGAAAGTCATCGTACCAAACATCTACCAAATACTAGAATACGGGGATACAACCCCAAAAATAAAAATAGTCTAAGCCCAAAAGAAATGGGCTATAACTCAAATAGATGGAAATCAAGGCAGCTTGGTCGAACAACTCACCCTTGATATCTCGAAGTGTCAGTCCTACAAGTGAGGTCGTGCGTCAACCTCCGGAAGATTTCATGTACTCATAAAAAGACAAGCAAGTGCAGTATTAGTATACAACCACCGTGTACTGGTAGGATCATCAGCCGGTTCAAAATAAATAGTGTATGAACAGTACAAAAGTCAAATAAGAGTACAGAAACATGTAAACCAATCAACAAATATTTCTAGACTACAAGTCTATCCCTAATTTGTCCCCACATGTAAATCACTTTCACAACCATGTTCAATAATTCATAATAACAACAATTATACCTCGTTACATATCTCGGACCCACCCTGGATCCTCTCTAGACAACACTTAAGTGTCAGACAAACAACTCGGTCTACATCAAGACCAAACTCATGAAGCAATGTAACAACCCGACCTCTCAAAGGCCACAATACACAACCACAATTCATAAACACAACCTGGTCCACTCAGAGAACCATTAATAAAGATGCAATAATACAATAAAGTATACTCGTACCAGGCGTGGTACCTGAGCCAACCGTTAGTGTTATCCCGTACCAGCCGTGGTACATGAGCCAACCATTAGTAGATCCCGTACCAGGTGGAGTACCTGAGCCAACCGTTAGTATATCTCATACCAGGCGTGGTACCAAAGCCAACCGAATGTCACATAAATCCACAGTCACAAACAATGAACAATCAACACTTGTAAACCAACAAGCAATAAAACCTAGTTCATTTCACAAGACTGAAAACAGGACTTTTGGACATTCCTAAATCATTCCCTAAGCAATGAAAACAATACAAATACATAGACATGATTACACAAACATACAATGCATACAAGAATCAATAACTATCACCTACCTCGAATAAGAAAGCTCTATAGTGCTGAAGCTTTCCCTTTTTCAGGATTCCTTGCTTGTTCTTGGTCTAGAAATAAATACACAGTAACATTATGGCCTACAAATTACCGGAATTATGAAAAATCCCAAACCTCAGGCCAACCATGATCATTCCACCCATTCCCGGGCTCTCCCACCATTAACTAACCTAAATTCATAATTTTTATGGATCCTCTTAGAGAATTATGGCTGAGTTATCATTACCCATTACTAAGAATCAAGACCCAAGAACTATAGCACCCTAGAATCCCCTTTTTCCCCGGACTCTACCATTCTTAGGTCATTTCAACCTTTCCCCAGGTCCACACCTAGCAATTTTATAGCATAGGAAACATATCACTGAGTTTGGTGAGTAGAATCCTTACCTTTAGGATGAAAAAGGGTGGAAAATGGATGAAAATCGTCCAAAATTGCCCCCTTCTTCTCCCAAAACGTTTCAAGAAAAACTAAACTATTTTGGGGGAATTTGTACATTAAATCCTATCACGCTCCTCTATATAGGTCCGCTCTACTATAGCGGTACTACCGTAGTGGAGTCGTCTACTATGGCAGAGGCTGACCATCGTTGACTTCCACTGTAGCGGTAATTTCTCTGCTATAGCGGAAGTTGCCATAGCGGAGTGTCAACTTCCATAGCAATTGACATGAGATAGAAAGTCATAAAATCTCCAAAACTAGTCCATTTTACAACACACTTATTTTTTTGATGTCTCGGAACAACCCCTTCACGTCAACCTCGATTCTGGGAGTTCTACTTACCCGAATTAGATCCCGAAAAGTCCCTAGGACTCCTTTATGTGTTAGCTACAAGGAAAACTAGCTCGAGGCAAGACAGCAAACCCAATCCTTACTCAGTTTTACCTAGACCATACCTTGCTCCAAATCTAGCCGAGACTAGCCTAGCCCAGAATTTCAAACTCCCAAACCCAGAGTTTTCTAACTCTAAAAATAGGCACGAATGGTTTTCCCATAATGACGGACCCGGTCGTTACAAAAAATATCAATTTACCCATCGTTCGTAAATTGATCTACAACTCCTTCTATACAAAGCCTCGAATGGTACCTGTATCCTCAAACAAGTGAGGTTACTTGTCCTTCATGTCCCTCTCGGTTTCCCAAGTGGCCTCCTCAACCGGATGATGCTTTAATTGAACATTTACCATAATGATTACCTTTGTACTCAATTTCCGAACATCCCAATCAATAATCAAAATCGGCTCCTTCTCATAGCGAAGATCCTTATCAAGTAACACCTCATCCCACTTGATGTTGTAGTCCCTATCACCGTGGTATCGCTTTGCCATGGATACTTGAAACACTGGATGGACACCAGACCAACTAGGCGGCAACACCAATCTGTAAGAGATGGGCCCTACGATCTCAAGAATTTCAAATGGTCCGATAAACCGGGGCTGGGCTTGCCCCTCTTACCGAAACACATAACTCCCTTTATTGGTGTCACTTTCAACAATACCTATTCACCAACCTGAAATTCCATGTCCCTGACCTTGCGATTCGTATATTCCTTCTGCCTGCTTTGGGCAGCTAGTAACTTGGCCTTAATACATCTTACCTTTTCTTGCGCTTCCCTTACCAAGTCTACACCTAAAGGCTTTACATTGCTACCTCAAACCACCCAATCAGTGACCTACAACTCCTTCTATACAGAGCCTCGAATGGTGCCATGTCGATACTGGAGTGGTAGCTAATATTGTATGAGAACTCACACAACAGTAGAAAGTGGTCTCAATTACCCCCGAAGTCAATCACACATGCTCTCAGCATGTCCTCCAATACCTGAATCATCCTCTTCGACTGACCATCAGTCTGAGGATGGAAGGATGTACTAAAGGTGAGTTGTGTGCCCAACTCCTCATGCAACTTTCGCCAAAACTTGAAAGTAAACTGTGTACCCCAGTCTGAAATGATGGACAGTGGCACTCCATGCAATCTCACAATTTCAATCACGTAGATCATAGCCAATTGCTGTGAATTGTAATCCACTCTGACTGGGATGAAGTGAGGTGACTTGGTCAGCCTGTCAGCAATGACCCAAACAAGTTCATACTTCCCCAAGGTCTTGGGGAGACCCACCACAAAATCCATGGCTATTCTCTCCCACTTCCACTCTGGAATGGGCATCCTCTGAAGTAGTTTTGCAGGTCTTTGGTGCTCATACTTTACCTGCTGGCAATTCTGTCACTTGGACACAAAATTAGTTGTGTCCCTTTTCATACCAGGCCACTAATAAAGCTGCCTCAAATTCCTATACATCTTGGTTACACCCAGATGAATTGAATACCGCGAACCATGAGCCTCTGCCAACACTTTCTAAATAATGTGATCAACTCGAGGAACACATATCCTTCCTATAAAGTTTAACACACCGCCAAAGTCCAACATGGCATCCCCAAACTCTTCGGATATTGCCTTGCTCCGAAGCCTGCCCAACTGCTAATCCTGAAACTGTTTGGCTTTTATCTCCTCTAAGAATGTGGATTTGACCTCAATACAGGCCAAGACCCCACCTTGTTCTAAAATTTCCAAGTGCATGAACTTGGACACCAATGAATAGATTTCCCTAGGTCATTTTGACACCCCCAAACAAGTCAAACTGCCCATGCTAACTGTCTTTCGGCTTAATGCGTCTTCCACCACATTAGCCTTACCCGGATGGAACTGAATAGTCATATCATAATCCTTCAACAACTCCATCCACCTTCGCTGCCTTAGATTCAAGTCCATCTGAGTGAAAACATGTTGCAGACTGCGATGATCAGTGAACACCTCACACTTGACACGATAGAGATAGTATCTCCAAATTTTGAGTGCAAAGACCATTGCTGCCAACTCTAAATCGTGAGTCGGATAATTTCTCTCATGCACCTTCAACTGCCTCAAAGCATAGTCTATCACATTCCTATCCTGCATCAACACACCACCCAAAACAGAATGTGAAGCATCACTGTAAATAATAAAGTCTTTACATTCAACTGGCAAGGACAAAATAGGAGCCGTGGTCAGAAGTGTCTTGAGCTTTTAGAAGCTCTCCTCTCACTTGTTGGACCACACAAATGGTACATCTTTCTGTGTCATCCTTGTCAAGTAAGTAGCAATTGATGCAAAATCCTTGACAATGCTCCGGTATTAACCTGCGAGCCCCAAAAAACTTCCCACCTCAGTCACCAAGCTAGGCTGGACCCAACTCTTGACTGCCTCAATCTTCAGGGGATCTACCATCACCCCTTTTTTTGAAAATACATGCCCCAAGAACGCAACTGAAATCAACCAGAATTCGCACTTGGAAAACATCGTATAGAGCTTTTGATGTCTTAAAATATCCAACACTATACAAAGATGTTTAGCATGCTCCTCCCTACTCTTGGTGTAGATCAAAATGTCATCAATGAAAACAATGACATACAAATCCAAGTAAGATTTAAACACCCCATTCATCAGACTCATGAATGTCGTTGGTGCATTAGTCAACCTAAATGACATCACTAAGAACTCATAATGTTTGTACCGAGTTTGAAAAGCAGTCTTAGGAACATCCTCAGGCCTAATTTTCAACTGGTGATACCTTGACCTCAAATCAATTTTCAAAAACACCGATGCACCCTGTAGCTGGTCAAACAAATCATCGATACAAGGTAAAGGTTACTTATTCCGGATGGTAACCTTTTTCAACTGCCTGTAATCTATGCACATCCGCATACTACCAGAATTCTTCTATACGAACAATACTAGAGCACCCCAAGGTTAAGCACTAGGATGGATAAATCCCTTATCTAGGAGTTCCTGAAGCTGAGTCTTAAGTTCCCTTAACTCTCCTGGAGCCATACGATACGGAGGAATGTAAATGGGATGAGTTCCCAGCTCCAAGTTAATACAAAAGTCAATATCCCTATCAAGAGGCATGCTAGGAAAATCCGCTAGGAATACCTCTCGAAACTCTGAAACAACTAGAACTGACTCAATAGAGGAGGACTCCACCCTATCATCCTGGAGATAATCCAAAAAGGCTAAACACCCTCTCCCCACTAGCTTCATATCCCAAACGAATGATATAACTCTGACCGGCTTAGACCTGTACATACCTTCCCACTCTAGACTATCCTTACCCAAAATCTCTAGAGGCACAGTCTTGGTGTTACAATTCAACACAGCATGATACAGGGATAACCAGGTCATGCCCAAAATAATGTCAAAGTCAACCATATCCAGAATTACTAAATCTATTTAAGTATTCAACCCCATAAAAACAACCAAACAATTACGATAAAGATGAGTCACCATAACCGACTCTCCAACCGTGGTAGAAACATGGATAAGGGAATATAGGATATAACATATCAAGTCCAGACCCAATGCAAAACTCACAGATACATAAGAATATATAGAGTTTGGGTCGAATAATACCGAAGCTATTTTATCACAGACGATAATGGTACCTTTGATTACTGCATCTGATGCCTCAGCCTTGGTCCTTCTTGGAAATGCATAACAGTGAGCCCGATCATCAATCCGGGCAACCTCCATGTTTGGCTGCGCCACACCCCTGCCTGTGCCACCATTTTCTATGTCTCCCCGGCCTCCCTAAGTGTTACCTCGCCTACCCTATGAATGACCTCTAGCATGACCACCTCTACCTGTCGGGACCACAGCCTAGGGCTGCTGCTGAACCTGATTACTAGTTTGCCTGTGAGGGCGCTCCCTCTTAAAGTGGCCCAGATCACCATAATAGAAACAACCGCGGTCAAGTGCAGGCCTGCTAGCAGATTAATACGAAGCTCCCTGGCCCATAGGAGCTGAAAACTACTGATTAGCTCCCGAACGACCACTTGTAGCAGCTGGCAGAGCTGACTGAATAGAATGGGCTGAGTATACCGATTGATTCTGACCCCTGGAGTACAAACCACTGTAATTTCTCTCATTTCGGGGCTTCTTAACTAACACCTTAGCATGCCCTGCCTTTCTGACTCCCTCAAGTTTCTTCACATAATCTTCCACTTCATTGAAGCCTTTACCTAAAGAATTCATGTGCACAGACAATACCTGAAGCTCAGTATTCAAACCCTTGATAAACAAGCGATCTCATTCCTCCTGAAAACCCAACAATTGTGTAGCAAAAGGTGACATATATGAAATTTTGCCTGATAAGCAGAGACTGGCATGCTACCCTGTTCCAAATTCAAGAATTCATCCTTTTTCTGGTCCCTCAAGGTACGGGGTACGTACTTCTCTAAGAAAAGTGAGTGGAACTGCTCCTAAGTCAGTAGAGGTAAAACAGCCACTCCATATGAGATCTCCACCAGTGCTTGGCATCACCCTGCAGCTGAAATGTGACGAACTCATCCCCATACTATTGCATAATTCCCAACTTATGTAACCTCTCATAACAATCCAGTATGAACTCATAAGCATCTTCCATGTCCGTACCCTGAAACGTAGGAGGTTTCATCTTGAGAAACTTGGTCAGCATCTTATGTTCATTCTTGTCATCACTGGGCCTAGCATTGGCATGAAGAAGTCACCTGTACCCAAAGCTACATCCATCCTAGGAGCCGTAAGATCTTCTGGATGAGTGTCCAGAGCCTGGTTTGCAAAGCCCGCGGGTATGGCTCCAGCCCCAACCAAATAACTTAAGAAATTCCAAGCCTGTTGAAATGCTTCGAGCGTCATAGAGGGAAGGCCTGCACCTCCAGTCGGTTCTGCCTCTGCCTCCGCCTGCGCCTCTTCATCCTCTACAACAACTTCCACATCTTTGACAACCTGTTCCTGAGGTGAGGGAGGGGTTGCCTCTCGTGCTCCTGTAGAAGCTTGAGCCCCACCCCTGGCAGGTGTGGCTCTTCTTCGTCCTCTGCCCCTTCCCCTGCCTCTACCATGGACAACCAGGCCTGCTGCTAGGATCGTCGGTCTAGCTCCATTATTCCTTGTGTTAACCATCTGCAAACAGAAATGAAAGAGTCAGATTCCAATTTGTATCACCAGATATCAATTGGAATCAAGTTATAGCACGATGGATGAAAGAAGAGATAGTTTCCTAAAGTCTTATAGCCTCTCAAAGAAAAGTACGGACATCTCTGCACCATTCCGCAAGACTCTACTAGACCTATTTTGGTACGACGAGATCAACAAACCTAGGGCTCTGATACCATCTTTTTCACGATCCAGACCACTGTGTGTGGCACCCACCCAACTCCCGGATGAGCGAACCAATAGAGTCCCACTCTTAGCATAGCCTAACAGCTTAATACCAGTGTGCAGAAATATAAAATAGCAATAATAATGCTAAAATCAACTCTGTAGAAATAAATGTAACCTGCAGAAAATCCCACCCTAGAATCTGAAAGTCATCGTACCAAACATCTACCAAAAACTAGAGTACGAGGATGCAACCCAAAAAAAATATATTCTAAGCCCGAAAAAAATGGGCTATAACTCTAATAGATGGAAATCAAAGCAGCTTGGTCGAACAACTCACCCTTGATATCTCGAAGTGTCAGTCCTACAAGTGAGGTCGTGCGTCAACCTCCGGAAGATTTCATGTACTCATAAAAAGACAAGCAAGTGCAGTATTAGTACACAACCACCGTGTACTGGTAGGATCATCAGCCGGTTCAAAATAAATAGTGTATGAACAGTACAAAAGTCAAATAAGAGTACAGAAACATGTAAACCAATCAACAAATATTTCTAGACTACAAGTCTATCCCTAATTTGTCCCCACATGTAAATCACTTTCACAACCATGTTCAATAATTCATAATAACAACAATTATACCTCGTTACATTTCTCGGACCCACCCTAGATCCCCTCTAGACAACACTTAAGTGTCAGACAAACAACTCGGTCTACATCAAGACCAAACTCATGAAGCAATGTAACAACCCGACCTCTCAAAGGCCACAATACACAACCACAATTCATAAACACAACCTGGTCCACTCATAGAACCATTAATAAAGATGCAATAATACAATAAAGTAAACTCGTACCAGGCGTGGTACCTGAGCCAACCGTTAGTGTTATCCCGTACCAGGCGTGGTACATGAGCCAACCATTAGTAGATCCCGTACCAGGTGGAGTACCTGAGCCAACCTTTAGTATATCCCATACCAGGCGTGGTACCAAAGCCAACCGAATGTCACATAAATCCACAGTCACAAACAATGAATAATCAACACTTGTAAACCAACAAGCAATAAAACCTAGTTCATTTCACAAGACTGAAAACAGGACTTTTGGACATTCCTAAATCATTCCCTAAGCAATGAAAACCATACAAATACATAGACATGATTACACAAACATACAATGCATACAAGAATCAATAACTATCACCTACCTCGAATAAGAAAGCTCTATAGTGCTGAAGCTTTCCCTTTTTCAGGATTCCTTGCTTGTCCTTGGTCTAGAAACAAATACACAGTAACCAAAAATCAATATTTATGGCCTATATTACTCGGATTATGAAAAATCCCAAACCCCAGGCCAACCATGATCATTCCACCCATTCCCGGGCTATCCCACAATTAGTTCACCTAAATTCATCATTTTTACGGATTCCCTTAGAGAATTATGGCTAAGTGATCATTACCCATTACCAAGAATCAAGACTCAAGAACTCTAGCACTCTAGAATCCCATTTTTCCTAGGATTCTACCATTCCTAGGTCATCCCAACCTTTCTCCAAGTCCACCCCTATCAATTCTATAGCATAGGAAAGATATCATGGAGTTTGGGAAGTAGAATCCTTATCTTTAGGATAAAAAATAGTGGAAAACGGATAAAAATCACCCAAAATTGCCCCCTTCTTCTCCCAAAATGTTTCAAGAAAAACTAAATTATTTTGGAAAATTTTCTACATTAAATCCCATAACTCTCCGTTATAGCGGTCCACTCCGCTATAGAGGTACCACCGTAGCAGAGTCATCTGCTATGGCGGAGGCTGACCATCGTTGACTTTCGCTATAGCGGTAATTTATCTGCTACAACGGAGGTCGCCATGGCAGAGTGTCAAACGCCGTAGCGGTTGACACGGGATAGAATGTCTTAAAATCTCCAAAACTAGTCTATTTTACAACACACTTATTTTTTCGACATCCCGGAATAATTCCTTCACGTCAACCTTGATTTCGGGAGTTCTACTTACCCGAATTCGATCCTAAAAAGTCTCTCGGACTCCTTTATATGTTAGCTACAAGTAAAACTAGCTTGAGGCAAGACATCAAACCAAATACTTACCCGGATTTCCCTAGACCATACATCACTCCAAATTCAGCCGAGACTAGCCTAGCCCAGAATTTCAAACTCCTAAACTCGGAGTTTTCTAACTCTAAAAATTGGCACAAATTATTTTCCCATAATAACAGACCCGGTCATTATAATTTCTCCATACCTTGGTGATTTTACCAGATGAGACTAAGAGGATTCACATGTTTGTGAGGGGTCTTACTTTCTATCTTTTATGGTTGTTGGGAGATGCTAAGTTGTGATGCTGAGCATTTGTGGAATGTAGGCCAATTGAGTCACCTCCATTGTCCTGGACTCAGTTCTACTCTGTATTTTTGGAGAGTGTGTTCCTTATACCTTGCGGGATAGGAACCATAATAAGTTCATCAACATTGAGTAGGGTAGTTTGTCTATTACAGCCTATGAGAAGGGTAGTTTGTCTATTGCACTCTATCGTATCACACCGATTGAGTTAAGAGAGTTAAAAATCTATATATAGGTTCTTCTTAGTAAGGGATTTATCCATCTAAGTTCCTCCTTGTGAGGTGCTCCTATGTTATTTGTTATGAAGAAAGATAGGAGTATGCAAATATGTATTGATTATTGCCAGTTGAACTGTTATGCCCCGAGGCTACTCCCTAGCCGCAACACGGTGCGTAGAGCTATAAGTGACCTTAAGCTAACCCATGGGATGGCATATACTAAACATTTTGATTAAGATAATATATGAGAGGAAGCTAAACTGGTGTAATAATATAAGTCTAGGAATATAAAATAGTATCTCAGACTATAAGTATAATAAGTCCGAAATATAAACTGACTTTAAGAGCTGAAAACTGACTTTATGTCTGAAAGCCTCCAGTAAGACGAGTTGCTGGGACAAGCCCTCAACTAACTCTAATAGTCTAAAAACTGAATAAAAGACGGAATAAAATGAATATAAATCTTGTCCTTAAAATATGAGGACTCACCAACTCTGCTTCTGAGGAGACTAGAAAATCGTACTAACCACGATCTAGATGCTGATCACCTGAACCTACACCATAATAGGATACAACATAAAAGTATGCATCAGTATTTCGAATGATATGAGCATGTGGGATATGCACTATTCTATTAAGCTGGACATGAGAAGATAACTGAACCTAAAGGGATAAACTTAACATGAAACTGAAACAAGTAACTGATGGAATGACCAAGTAGATAAACATGTAACTGAACAATACTGAATTGAATTACTGACTACAAGGTCATGAACTAACTGAGTTTGAACTGTGAGAGCTACTGTTAAATGACATACCCTAAGCTAAGCTAACTATCGGGCCAACCTATAACCCTGGATGGAAGGGTGTTCATATCTTGCCAAGGGCATAGACACTGGCTGGCGTGGATCTACTAGTCTGATGTCCAAAGAGGACTAAGGTGTCAAGCCTAAATTAACAGGTGACCATTTAGAATCTACGGTGGCGCCGTAATGCTGAGACTTAGGGACTTCTACAAAAAGTCTCAGCCTAACTAACGGGTGAGCCTTCATTTCCATGTCCGCTCGGTGTTAAGTACTACTCCCAACTGAATATGTAAATAAACTGACTTGTTGTATAGCTAAAAAATACTGACTTTCTGAGAATGAAAAATAATGCTAAAAGTGAAAACATTTTAATCATGTAATTCTGAAGGACTGAGTATCTGACTGAAAATGCATGAAATCCTAAACTGATCGGGTTTTCATAACCCACCATCTTGAAGAATCTAATTACTTGTAACAGTTCTAGAATCTGAATAAAATATGTAGTTCATAATCATAGTTCAAAGTCAAGAATTATAAAACATGCTGAGTGTTCAAGAATTGTGAATATACAGTAATGCTATACTTCGAAAAAACATGCAATAAAGATTCACACATAGCAAGAAAACTAAAATACAAGGGATTCACTAAATTTAGGAACCCTAGGCTCTAAAGACTATATTGAAACTAAAGAACTGAATTAACTTAAGGACTCAATGGGTGAAAGGATACCCATTAATGAATTCCAACATATCTAAGAGAAAAACCCTTGGTGAAATCTTTGGGTCTGAATGTCACGACCCAATTTCTCGGTCATGATGGCACCTACAACCCCCGGTAGGTGAACCAATCCCCATAGCCCAGAAAAGTTAGTAATGGGCTACTATCTAACAAATAAGAGAACAAGACGAAGAGAACAAATAAAAGGACTATAAATATATACATATGCGGAAACTAAACAAAACCCCAAGACCTGGTATCATAGTATAGAGCCAAAACTACATACATGGAGTGCAAACGATCCAAACAATATATACAGATGTCTCTGAATGGTAATAGAGTACATAAAGCAAAAGATAAACTAAAGATAAGCTCCGATCGCCAAGAGCTCACCCTCAGTCTGAAGTAGTCCCCAACAGATCTCCAAGCACGAATCACAGCGATCTAACGGCGATGGCCCATACTAGGATCTGCACCCAAAGATGCAGGGGGGTAGGGGTGAGCACCAAATGCGAAGCATAAGGTACCCAGTAGGTATCATAGGCCGACTGGGCACATATAAGATAAAAGTGTAGTAACAGACAGAATAGAAGCAAGCAGTCACAGAAATTAACAAAAGGTACACAGGAACTAGCCCAGAGGGAAATCAATAGAACCACATGTGAGGCCAGTAAGCAGAATATACACACCATAGGCACATGTGAAAGTAATAAATAGCGCACCTGGGGTCCTTGCAATAACAGTGTATACAAAATAAGTTTACGAAATGGACGGTATACCGGCAACCTCAAGTGTAAGAAGAAGAGAAAAAGAGTAACGATAGGCATGCTCAGAGACATGAATTCAACTCAACTAATCATATCAATCTCAAATCCAGAACTAATAGTCTAGCAGGAACCAATTTCATACTTAACCGTAATAGGGAACAATTCTGTAAGTAAATAGCAAAATTCTACCTACAGTCCCCCGGCCGCCCATACAACCGAGGAACATAAACAAGTGAAAACAAACCCTCCGGCATCCCATACTACCGGAGCGTACAATCAACAACCAACAAACAAGGGTGGAGCCTCAAACAATGAATGATATGATGCATGAAGATCTCAAGTGAAATGGTATCTCTGTATGTACCTCCTCCGGCGCCGATCCGGCCCAGCAGGTAGGTTCCATGGAAGGACACTGCCCGTATACCTCTACTCTATCGTATACTCCTCCTCCGGCACACGCAGCCCGTAGCCCCTGGCCCAGATGGCAAGGTCCATTGAGGTCCCAGACCCCATATTAAAACTCAGTATCACAACATGTCATTTGGAAGCAAGTCCGGTATCAAGATAGAGACCCAGTCGTGAATATGCATGCCCAGACCCTGTCCAGGACTAAAGTAGTAGGAAAATATCTCAAAAAAAAAACCTCCAAGGGTGCCCGGGCATAACCGGGTCTAAACAGTAGAAAGTCATCTCAGGTGCTCGGTCCGACCGAGGCTAAAAATCATCTCAAGAAGCAAGAAAACTCAACTAGCACCCCAGCCCTGCCGAGTCTAGCATAGTAGTAAAACTGGTGTTTTAAAACATAATTTTACTTCCTTTTTCCCAGGAATATTCACAAGTTCAATCAAACCATTTCCAAATTATCTCCATCAAAAATGGGCCCCCCAGGCCATGCAAGGTTTAGAAAATGGTACCAGTAGGCCCGAAGCCTAAACCGTAGTAAAACCTGTATAGAACCTCTTTTTATGCATGAAAATGGTATGATCAAACACAATAGCTGCCAGCAGCTCACAATCAACCTATCGACCCTTCACAGGCCCACAGCTACTCAGCAAGCATAACCAGCCTAGAAGGATAATTCTATGCCCGGGACTCGCGAACATTCCCAAAATCCCACCTTCTATGTTCCAGAGTCAACAAGGCCTCACAGGACCACAAGGGTAAATAAAATATATCGGCAAGTACTACAAGCAACGGAGGAACAAAAGTAGGCGGACATGAATAAAGCGGTCGAGGTCTGTGGTACCAACCTAATAAACCAACCCAAGGATGCCCATTAATACAATTTTATCCGATATATGCTAGTCTAGGGAAAATAAACCGTAACCTACCTGTCGTCCGATGACAAGCTTGAACCTCTCTGAAAAGAAGCTCCGAAATGAAATCAAACTTGAACTCGGGCTTGAATAACTTGACGTAGATAATCGATTTCTTGTGGTGCTTTAACAAAAACACCAACCAATCATCATTTACCCTCCTTAACACAGTATCTTAACACAATATATTTGGAAGAACAACTTTTTAACTAAGGGAGAAATTATTGTTGAATCAGTGTAAATGTATAAGCACACAGTTAATTGTTGCCAAACAAATTCCTAAAGTTCTACCTAACATCACCATATAAATAAGTTATACTTTGTTAGTCAATGCCACTACATGGTTGCTGCACCACTTCACTTCCACGTGGTGGTGAGGTGTCAGCACCATGTTATTTCTTACCTGTTATGTCTGTACTCGGGTATTGCATAAATTCGTGGTTTAATAAATATAACTTTTTAAATATACCATAATTCATAAAAAAATATTTCAAACAAAACCTACTATATTATAATAATAATTTTTAACATAACTA